>JBAMJV010010774.1:10000-43035 GCA_037951105.1 Echinarachnius parma | reverse complement strand
ATATTCCTAATCAACATCTTATTTTTAAGACGTTCCCTTTTATTTGAGTTCAATACTATTTCTAGTTAAATGTATTAAATCTCTTTTGAAAGACCCTCCTCTTGGACTTGAGTCCAATGTCATCCCTGATTCGAGTCTAAGTGCCTCTACCGAGTATGATGCGAATCACGGAGCCAGACGGGCCCGGTTGAATTTGGTTCGTGTCGGTGCCTTGAGGGGAGCATGGAGCGCCCGTACCAATGACGCAAATCAATGGATTCAGGTTAGATACAAAACTGTTTCACTATTGGAAGTTTGGAAACTCTTTCGAGCACATAACAAGGAGTACAAACACTGATTTATGCAAGGGTTAAATACATTCTTCTGTTTGAATCGTTACCTATGGGAATCAAAGTCTACATCGTAGTGTGTCCATATCATATTTCCCCTGCGTTATACATCATACGCAGAAAATATGCTGATGTCTGTTAAAACAAAACTCATACATGTATGTAATAATTTACTTTTTATTTATTTATTTATTTTTTAAATTTCATCTGCAATTACAGATCAAATTAAATGAGTGAAATATAATCATAAGCTATACAATAACATCATTACCTCAGTTCCATCTTACTACTACTACTACTTCTCAGTGGAGGCACCCGAGATTAAGTTCACAATGCAACGCCATGAATCCTTATCCATTATTAATGTCTGCAAGTCCCCATTTTCACACTGGATGTCCATTGCAATGCAGTCGATATATTGCATAGGTCCTCTACCCCTATTAGGACATGGGATTATTGGTATTTGGCCCTAAAACAGTGACCTGCTAATCTCGTTCGGCGATGAGCATCGGTAGTAGAGATGTGCGTTGTTTCCATATGTCTCTGGTTGTTATTCTGTCTTCCCTCCAACTAATTTATTGAACCCTTATGAGTAATTAAGTATATGGCCCATCACGCCGGTCCTACAGTGCCTTCTGTATGGTCTACGTCTCTAATTCATGAATAGGATGCTCTCTATACAGGCCCTAAAAAGGTATCTTTGTAGATCTTGAAATGTTAGATTACCTAATGTGGTGCATTTATTACATACACTCCATGCTGGACCTTTGCGTGATATGAAATATTTCCTGGATTCAGCAACTTAAGATCGTTGGTTCTTAAGCATGATTAAGTCATTAACGTCCTTAATTTGTGAGCCTTCTCTGGAGATGATTGGGGGATATAATAAGCATCTTCGTTCACCGTCATGTACTCAGTTTCTTTGGGTTGAGAAACAGACCAACTTTTGCTGAAGCATTCTCTACAGAACAAAGCAGGTATTGTGCATTCTGAAGATATTTTGCTAATAAGGCAATGTCATCTGCATAGTCAATGTCCGCCAAGTACTCGTCTCTGTCACGGTTAGTTCTTTCTGGTTTAATATCTCGACCTTTAAAAATGCAGGTTGATCTCGGCTCTCCGTATCAAGTCACTGCCGTGGCAATACAAGGACGTCAAGACTATTCCAATGGGTGACGAGCTACAAGGTCGCCTACAGCTTGGACGGTTTGACCTTTGACACAGTAACAGCTAACGGAGTAGATGTGGTGAGTAGTATATAATGATCACTAATAGATAATAAATAAGGACTAATTTGATGTCCCAATCTCCTTGGCTTTGGTACAACTGAACCACTTAATTCGGTCTCATTATCGTTTAGGATATTGTGTACTTTGTAAACATTTCATGTAGATGGTCTTTTTTGTATGTTATGAATAAAAAATATATATCTTTATGAAAAAAGTGCTACTTTGATATGAAGTAGTATTAAAACATCATTATTATATTTGGAAACTGAATGAACAGTATGTACTTACATAATGCCTTTCGCAAACTAAAGAGAATAATTATACATTGTCTGAAAGATTATAAAGATAACTGATAACTCATGTTTGTGTTGGTGTTCCCCTGATTTTAATTCCAATTGAACGTTCATTGTTTAAAGGAATCTAGTAACATTGTCTAAATCCATAAAACCTATTTATAAATCCAGTGGTTCTCTCATACATTGTTGTTTTCATATTACAAATAGAAGCATGGAACAGGTTTTTTACTCGAATTTCCGTTCGGATAGAAACATATTTACGATTGAAGTGTTCATATTGTAAACTATCCAATGGATAGGCATAACTGTGCACAACGTCATTCCAATAAGTAAGCAAATAACTTTGCATTTTTGCTTGTTTATCGGCCATATAACATCCATTTAACGTAAAATATTCACACAACACTCAGAGGACATATCAGATCACAAAACTACACATTATACCAACCATTCATCACTTTTTGCACATGTCAACAAAGTTACTAGATCCCTGTAAGGATCCCATCCGAGTGATCGCATTCATGTGAAATGTGATAATTAGCCCTAGTTGCGGATACCTATGAGATCATTTCGATAAGGTTCATTGAAATAAAAGTTCGGTTATCATTCTCGATTACGACCTATATTGACGTTGAATCGTGCAAATAACTTTGTTGATAATTCAACAGGCTATACAAAGTTTTTTTGTTTAAACTTAGCAAAGCTGATACCAGTAGTCTTTATTACATTTAAGGTATAATCACTTGATTATAGTAATATGTAAATTATGTTTACCATCTTTACACAGGTCTTCACAGCCAATTCTGATCGAGACACAGTGGTTCAAAACACCCTCCCAGCACCGGTAAGGTGCCGGTATCTGCGTCTTCTGCCCGTTACCTGGTTTGGACACATTAGCTTGAGAATGGAGCTGTACGGGACAGGTCCTATTCTAGGTATGAACAATGTAATTCAAACAATTACTTATATCAACCTTAATGGAACGTATACCAGGGTATAGCATGTAGAAATCTGATGATAATTGGTATCTGCAGTTATTGATGTTTGTGTGCGATCGCTATATTTGAACTTGATTTATAATATATTCCTGATCAACATCTTATTTTTAAGACGTTCCCTTTTATTTGAGTTCAATACTATTTCTAGTTAAATATATTAAATCTCTTTTGAAAGACCCTCCTCTTGGACTTGAGTCCAATGTCATCCCTGATTCGAGTCTAAGTGCCTCTACCGAGTATGATGCGAATCACGGAGCCAGACGGGCCCGGTTGAATTTGGTTCGTGTCGGTGCCTTGAGGGGAGCATGGAGCGCCCGTACCAATGACGCAAATCAATGGATTCAGGTTAGATACAAAACTGTTTCACTATTGGAAGTTTGGAAACTCTTTCGAGCACATAACAAGGAGTACAAACACTGATTTATGCAAGGGTTAAATACATTCTTCTGTTTGAATCGTTACCTATGGGAATCAAAGTCTACATCGTAGTGTGTCCATATCATATTTCCCCTGCGTTATACATCATACGCAGAAAATATGCTGATGTCTGTTAAAACAAAACTCATACATGTATGTAATAATTTACTTTTTATTTATTTATTTATTTTTTAAATTTCATCTGCAATTACAGATCAAATTAAATGAGTGAAATATAATCATAAGCTATACAATAACATCATTACCTCAGTTCCATCTTACTACTACTACTACTTCTCAGTGGAGGCACCCGAGATTAAGTTCACAATGCAACGCCATGAATCCTTATCCATTATTAATGTCTGCAAGTCCCCATTTTCACACTGGATGTCCATTGCAATGCAGTCGATATATTGCATAGGTCCTCTACCCCTATTAGGACATGGGATTATTGGTATTTGGCCCTAAAACAGTGACCTGCTAATCTCGTTCGGCGATGAGCATCGGTAGTAGAGATGTGCGTTGTTTCCATATGTCTCTGGTTGTTATTCTGTCTTCCCTCCAACTAATTTATTGAACCCTTATGAGTAATTAAGTATATGGCCCATCACGCCGGTCCTACAGTGCCTTCTGTATGGTCTACGTCTCTAATTCATGAATAGGATGCTCTCTATACAGGCCCTAAAAAGGTATCTTTGTAGATCTTGAAATGTTAGATTACCTAATGTGGTGCATTTATTACATACACTCCATGCTGGACCTTTGCGTGATATGAAATATTTCCTGGATTCAGCAACTTAAGATCGTTGGTTCTTAAGCATGATTAAGTCATTAACGTCCTTAATTTGTGAGCCTTCTCTGGAGATGATTGGGGGATATAATAAGCATCTTCGTTCACCGTCATGTACTCAGTTTCTTTGGGTTGAGAAACAGACCAACTTTTGCTGAAGCATTCTCTACAGAACAAAGCAGGTATTGTGCATTCTGAAGATATTTTGCTAATAAGGCAATGTCATCTGCATAGTCAATGTCCGCCAAGTACTCGTCTCTGTCACGGTTAGTTCTTTCTGGTTTAATATCTCGACCTTTAAAAATGCAGGTTGATCTCGGCTCTCCGTATCAAGTCACTGCCGTGGCAATACAAGGACGTCAAGACTATTCCCAATGGGTGACGAGCTACAAGGTCGCCTACAGCTTGGACGGTTTGACCTTTGACACAGTAACAGCTAACGGAGTAGATGTGGTGAGTAGTATATAATGATCACTAATAGATAATAAATAAGGACTAATTTGATGTCCCAATCTCCTTGGCTTTGGTACAACTGAACCACTTAATTCGGTCTCATTATCGTTTAGGATATTGTGTACTTTGTAAACATTTCATGTAGATGGTCTTTTTTGTATGTTATGAATAAAAAATATATATCTTTATGAAAAAAGTGCTACTTTGATATGAAGTAGTATTAAAACATCATTATTATATTTGGAAACTGAATGAACAGTATGTACTTACATAATGCCTTTCGCAAACTAAAGAGAATAATTATACATTGTCTGAAAGATTATAAAGATAACTGATAACTCATGTTTGTGTTGGTGTTCCCCTGATTTTAATTCCAATTGAACGTTCATTGTTTAAAGGAATCTAGTAACATTGTCTAAATCCATAAAACCTATTTATAAATCCAGTGGTTCTCTCATACATTGTTGTATTCGTATTACAAATAGAAACATGGAACAGGTTTTTTACTCGAATTTCCGTTCGGATAGAAACATATTTACGATTGAAGTGTTCATATTGTAAACTATCCAATGGATAGGCATAACTGTGCACAACGTCATTGCAATAAGTAAGCAAATAACTTTGCATTTTTGCTTGTTTATCGGCCATATAACATCCATTTAACGTAAAATATTCACACAACACTCAGAGGACATATCAGATCACAAAACTACACATTATACCAACCATTCATCACTTTTTGCACATGTCAACAAAGTTACTAGATCCCTGTAAGGATCCCATCCGAGTGATCGCATTCATGTGAAATGTGATAATTAGCCCTAGTTGCGGATACCTATGAGATCATTTCGATAAGGTTCATTGAAATAAAAGTTCGGTTATCATTCTCGATTACGACCTATATTGACGTTGAATCGTGCAAATAACTTTGTTGATAATTCAACAGGCTATACAAAGTTTTTTTGTTTAAACTTAGCAAAGCTGATACCAGTAGTCTTCATTACATTTAAGGTATAATCACTTGATTATAGTAATATGTAAATTATGTTTACCATCTTTACACAGGTCTTCACAGCCAATTCTGATCGAGACACAGTGGTTCAAAACACCCTCCCAGCACCGGTAAGGTGCCGGTATCTGCGTCTTCTGCCCGTTACCTGGTTTGGACACATTAGCTTGAGAATGGAGCTGTACGGGACAGGTCCTATTCTAGGTATGAACAATGTAATTCAAACAATTACTTATATCAACCTTAATGGAACGTATACCAGGGTATAGCATGTAGAAATCTGACGATAATTGGTATCTGCAGTTATTGATGTTTGTGTGCGATCGCTATATTTGAACTTGATTTATAATATATTCCTGATCAACATCTTATTTTTAAGACGTTCCCTTTTATTTGAGTTCAATACTATTTCTAGTTAAATGTATTAAATCTCTTTTGAAAGACCCTCCTCTTGGACTTGAGTCCAATGTCATCCCTGATTCGAGTCTAAGTGCCTCTACCGAGTATGATGCGAATCACGGAGCCAGACGGGCCCGGTTGAATTTGGTTCGTGTCGGTGCCTTGAGGGGAGCATGGAGCGCCCGTACCAATGACGCAAATCAATGGATTCAGGTTAGATACAAAACTGTTTCACTATTGGAAGTTTGGAAACTCTTTCGAGCACATAACAAGGAGTACAAACACTGATTTATGCAAGGGTTAAATACATTCTTCTGTTTGAATCGTTACCTATGGAAATCAAAGTCTACATCGTAGTGTGTCCATATTATATTTTCCCTGCGTTATACATCATACGCAGGAAATATGCTGATGTCTGTTAAAACAAAACTCATACATGTATGTAATAATTTACTTTTTATTTATTTATTTTGTTTGTTAAATTTCATCTGCAATTACAGATCAAATTAAATGAGTGAAATATAATCATAAGCTATACAATAACTGCATTACCTTAGTTCCATCTTACTACTACTACTACTACTTCTCAGTGGAGGCACCCGAGATTAAGTTCACAATGCAACGCCATGAATCCTTATCCATTATTAATGTCTGCAAGTCCCCATTTTCACACTGGATGTCCATTGCAATGCAGTCGATATATTGCATAGGTCCTCTACCTCTATTAGGACATTGGATTATTGGTATTTGGCCCTAAAACAGTGACCTGCTAATCTCGTTCGGCGATGAGCATCGGTAGTAGAGATGTGCGTTGTTTCCATATGTCTCTGGTTGTTATTCTGTCTTCCCTCCAACTAATGTATTGAACCCTTATGAGTAATTAAGTATATGGCCCATCACGCCGGTCCTGCAGTGCCTTCTTTATGGTCCACGTCTCTAATTCATGAATAGGATGCTCTCTATACAGGCCCTAAAAAGGTATCTTTGTAGATCTTGAAATGTTAGATTACCTAATGTGGTGCATTTATTACATACACTCCATGCTGGACCTTTGCGTGATATGAAATATTTCCTGGATTCAGCAACTTAAGATCGTTGGTTCTTAAGCATGATTAAGTCATTAACGTCCTTCATTTGTGAGCCTTCTCTGGAGATGATTGGGGGATATAATAAGCATCTTCGTTCACCGTCATGTACTCAGTTTCTTTGGGTTGAGAAACAGACCAACTTTTGCTGAGGCATTCTCTACAGAACAAAGCAGGTCTTGTGCATTCTGAAGATATTTTGCTAATAAGGCAATGTCATCTGCATAGTCAATGTCCGCCAAGTACTCGTCTCTGTCACGGTTAGTTCTTTCTGGTTTAATTTCTCGACCTTTTAAAATGCAGGTTGATCTCGGCTCTCCGTATCAAGTCACTGCCGTGGCAATACAAGGACGTCAGGACTATTCCCAATGGGTGACGAGCTACAAGGTCGCATACAGCTTGGACGGTTTGACCTTTGACACAGTAACAACTAACGGAGTAGATGTGGTGAGTAGTATATAATGATCACTAATAGATAATAAATAAGGACTAATTTGATGTCCCAATCTCCTTGGCTTTGGTACAAGTGAACCACTTAATTCGGTCTCATTATCGTTTAGGATATTGTGTACTTTGTAAACATTTTATGTAGATGGTCTTTTTTGTATGTTATGAATAAAAAAATATATCTTTATGAAAAAAGTGCTACTTTGATATGAAGTAGTATTAAAACATCATTATTATATTTGGAAACTGAATGAACAGTATGTACTTACATAATGCCTTTCGCAAACTAAAGAGAATAATTATACATTGTCTGAAAGATTATAATGATAACTGATAACTCATGTTTGTGTTGGTGTTCCCCTGATTTTAATTCCAATTGAACGTTCATTGTTTAAAGGAATCTAGTAACATTGTCTAAATCCATAAAACCTATTTATAAATCCAGTGGTTCTCTCATACATTGTTGTTTTCATATTACAAATAGAAGCATGGAACAGGTTTTTTACTCGAATTTCCGTTCGGATAGAAACATATTTACGATTGAAGTGTTCATATTGTAAACTATCCAATGGATAGGCATAACTGTGCACAACGTCATTCCAATAAGTAAGCAAATAACTTTGCATTTTTGCTTGTTTATCGGCCATATAACATCCATTTAACGTAAAATATTCACACAACACTCAGAGGACATATCAGATCACAAAACTACACATTATACCAACCATTCATCACTTTTTGCACATGTCAACAAAGTTACTAGATCCCTGTAAGGATCCCATCCGAGTGATCGCATTCATGTGAAATGTGATAATTAGCCCTAGTTGCGGATACCTATGAGATCATTTCGATAAGGTTCATTGAAATAAAAGTTCGGTTATCATTCTCGATTACGACCTATATTGACGTTGAATCGTGCAAATAACTTTGTTGATAATTCAACAGGCTATACAAAGTTTTTTTGTTTAAACTTAGCAAAGCTGATACCAGTAGTCTTTATTACATTTAAGGTATAATCACTTGATTATAGTAATATGTAAATTATGTTTACCATCTTTACACAGGTCTTCACAGCCAATTCTGATCGAGACACAGTGGTTCAAAACACCCTCCCAGCACCGGTAAGGTGCCGGTATCTGCGTCTTCTGCCCGTTACCTGGTTTGGACACATTAGCTTGAGAATGGAGCTGTACGGGACAGGTCCTATTCTAGGTATGAACAATGTAATTCAAACAATTACTTATATCAACCTTAATGGAACGTATACCAGGGTATAGCATGTAGAAATCTGATGATAATTGGTATCTGCAGTTATTGATGTTTGTGTGCGATCGCTATATTTGAACTTGATTTATAATATATTCCTGATCAACATCTTATTTTTAAGACGTTCCCTTTTATTTGAGTTCAATACTATTTCTAGTTAAATGTATTAAATCTCTTTTGAAAGACCCTCCTCTTGGACTTGAGTCCAATGTCATCCCTGATTCGAGTCTAAGTGCCTCTACCGAGTATGATGCGAATCACGGAGCCAGACGGGCCCGGTTGAATTTGGTTCGTGTCGGTGCCTTGAGGGGAGCATGGAGCGCCCGTACCAATGACGCAAATCAATGGATTCAGGTTAGATACAAAACTGTTTCACTATTGGAAGTTTGGAAACTCTTTCGAGCACATAACAAGGAGTACAAACACTGATTTATGCAAGGGTTAAATACATTCTTCTGTTTGAATCGTTACCTATGGGAATCAAAGTCTACATCGTAGTGTGTCCATATCATATTTCCCCTGCGTTATACATCATACGCAGAAAATATGCTGATGTCTGTTAAAACAAAACTCATACATGTATGTAATAATTTACTTTTTATTTATTTATTTATTTTTTAAATTTCATCTGCAATTACAGATCAAATTAAATGAGTGAAATATAATCATAAGCTATACAATAACATCATTACCTCAGTTCCATCTTACTACTACTACTACTTCTCAGTGGAGGCACCCGAGATTAAGTTCACAATGCAACGCCATGAATCCTTATCCATTATTAATGTCTGCAAGTCCCCATTTTCACACTGGATGTCCATTGCAATGCAGTCGATATATTGCATAGGTCCTCTACCCCTATTAGGACATGGGATTATTGGTATTTGGCCCTAAAACAGTGACCTGCTAATCTCGTTCGGCGATGAGCATCGGTAGTAGAGATGTGCGTTGTTTCCATATGTCTCTGGTTGTTATTCTGTCTTCCCTCCAACTAATTTATTGAACCCTTATGAGTAATTAAGTATATGGCCTATCACGACGGTCCTACAGTGCCTTCTGTATGGTCTACGTCTCTAATTCATGAATAGGATGCTCTCTATACAGGCCCTAAAAAGGTATCTTTGTAGATCTTGAAATGTTAGATTACCTAATGTGGTGCATTTATTACATACACTCCATGCTGGACCTTTGCGTGATATGAAATATTTCCTGGATTCAGCAACTTAAGATCGTTGGTTCTTAAGCATGATTAAGTCATTAACGTCCTTAATTTGTGAGCCTTCTCTGGAGATGATTGGGGGATATAATAAGCATCTTCGTTCACCGTCATGTACTCAGTTTCTTTGGGTTGAGAAACAGACCAACTTTTGCTGAAGCATTCTCTACAGAACAAAGCAGGTATTGTGCATTCTGAAGATATTTTGCTAATAAGGCAATGTCATCTGCATAGTCAATGTCCGCCAAGTACTCGTCTCTGTCACGGTTAGTTCTTTCTGGTTTAATTTCTCGACCTTTTAAAATGCAGGTTGATCTCGGCTCTCCGTATCAAGTCACTGCCGTGGCAATACAAGGACGTCAGGACTATTCCCAATGGGTGACGAGCTACAAGGTCGCATACAGCTTGGACGGTTTGACCTTTGACACAGTAACAACTAACGGAGTAGATGTGGTGAGTAGTATATAATGATCACTAATAGATAATAAATAAGGACTAATTTGATGTCCCAATCTCCTTGGCTTTGGTACAACTGAACCACTTAATTCGGTCTCATTATCGTTTAGGATATTGTGTACTTTGTAAACATTTTATATAGATGGTCTTTTTTGTATGTTATGAATACAAAAATATATCTTTATGAAAAAAGTGCTACTTTGATATGAAGTAGTATTAAAACATCATTATTATATTTGGAAACTGAATGAACAGTATGTACTTACATAATGCCTTTCGCAAACTAAAGAGAATAATTATACATTGTCTGAAAGATTATAAAGATAACTGATAACTCATGTTTGTGTTGGTGTTCCCCTGATTTTAATTCCAATTGAACGTTCATTGTTTAAAGGTATCTAGTAACATTGTCTAAATCCATAAAACCTATTTATAAATCCAGTGGTTCTCTCATACATTGTTGTATTCGTATTACAAATAGAAGCATGGAACAGGTTTTTTACTCGAATTTCCGTTCGGATAGAAACATATTTACGATTGAAGTGTTCATATTGTAAACTATCCAATGGATAGGCATAACTGTGCACAACGTCATTGCAATAAGTAAGCAAATACCTTTGCATTTTTGCTTGTTTATCGGCCATATAACATCCATTTAACGTAAAATATTCACACAACACTCAGAGGACATATCAGATCACAAAACTACACATTATACCAACCATTCATCACTTTTTGCACATGTCAACAAAGTTACTAGATCCCTGTAAGGATCCCATCCGAGTGATCGCATTCATGTGAAATGTGATAATTAGCCCTAGTTGCGGATACCTATGAGATCATTTCGATAAGGTTCATTGAAATAAAAGTTCGGTTATCATTCTCGATTACGACCTATATTGACGTTGAATCGTGCAAATAACTTTGTTGATAATTCAACAGGCAATACAAAGTTTTTTTGTTTAAACTTAGCAAAGCTGATACCAGTAGTCTTTATTACATTTAAGGTATAATTACTTGATTATAGTAATATGTAAATTATGTTTACCATCTTTACACAGGTCTTCACAGCCAATTCTGATCGAGACACAGTGGTTCAAAACACCCTCCCAGCACCGGTAAGGTGCCGGTATCTGCGTCTTCTGCCCGTTACCTGGTTTGGACACATTAGCTTGAGAATGGAGCTGTACGGGACAGGTCCTATTCTAGGTATGAACAATGTAATTCAAACAATTACTTATATCAACCTTAATGGAACGTATACCAGAGTATAGCATGTAGAAATCTGATGATAATTGGTATCTGCAGTTATTGATGTTTGTGTGCGATCGCTATATTTGAACTTGATTTATAATATATTCCTGATCAACATCTTATTTTTAAGACGTTCCCTTTTATTTGAGTTCAATACTATTTCTAGTTAAATGTATTAAATCTCTTTTGAAAGACCCTCCTCTTGGACTTGAGTCCAATGTCATCCCTGATTCGAGTCTAAGTGCCTCTACCGAGTATGATGCGAATCACGGAGCCAGACGGGCCCGGTTGAATGTGGTTAGTGTCGGTGCCTTGAAGGGAGCATGGAGCGCCCGTACCAATGACGCAAATCAATGGATTCAGGTTAGATACAAAACTGTTTCACTATTGAAAGTTTGGAAACTCTTTCGAGCACATAACAAGGAGTACAAACACTGATTTATGCAAGGGTTAAATACATTCTTCTGTTTGAATCGTTACCTATGGAAATCAAAGTCTACATCGTAGTGTGTCCATATTATATTTTCCCTGCGTTATACATCATACGCAGGAAATATGCTGATGTCTGTTAAAACAAAACTCATACATGTATGTAATAATTTACTTTTTATTTATTTATTTTGTTTGTTAAATTTCATCTGCAATTACAGATCAAATTAAATGAGTGAAATATAATCATAAGCTATACAATAACTGCATTACCTTAGTTCCATCTTACTACTACTACTACTACTTCTCAGTGGAGGCACCCGAGATTAAGTTCACAATGCAACGCCATGAATCCTTATCCATTATTAATGTCTGCAAGTCCCCATTTTCACACTGGATGTCCATTGCAATGCAGTCGATATATTGCATAGGTCCTCTACCTCTATTAGGACATGGGATTATTGGTATTTGGCCCTAAAACAGTGACCTGCTAATCTCGTTCGGCGATGAGCATCGGTAGTAGAGATGTGCGTTGTTTCCATATGTCTCTGGTTGTTATTCTGTCTTCCCTCCAACTAATGTATTGAACCCTTAGGAGTAATTAAGTATATGTCCCATCACGCCGGTCCTGTAGTGCCTTCTTTATGGTCCACGTCTCTAATTCATGAATAGGATGCTCTCTATACAGGCCCTAAAAAGGTATCTTTGTAGATCTTGAAATGTTAGATTACCTAATGTGGTGCATTTATTACATACACTCCATGCTGGACCTTTGCGTGATATGAAATATTTCCTGGATTCAGCAACTTAAGATCGTTGGTTCTTAAGCATGATTAAGTCATTAACGTCCTTCATTTGTGAGCCTTCTCTGGAGATGATTGGGGGATATAATAAGCATCTTCGTTCACCGTCATGTACTCAGTTTCTTTGGGTTGAGAAACAGACCAACTTTTGCTGAGGCATTCTCTACAGAACAAAGCAGGTCTTGTGCATTCTGAAGATATTTTGCTAATAAGGCAATGTCATCTGCATAGTCAATGTCCGCCAAGTACTCGTCTCTGTCACGGTTAGTTCTTTCTGGTTTAATTTCTCGACCTTTTAAAATGCAGGTTGATCTCGGCTCTCCGTATCAAGTCACTGCCGTGGCAATACAAGGACGTCAGGACTATTCCCAATGGGTGACGAGCTACAAGGTCGCATACAGCTTGGACGGTTTGACCTTTGACACAGTAACAACTAACGGAGTAGATGTGGTGAGTAGTATATAATGATCACTAATAGATAATAAATAAGGACTAATTTGATGTCCCAATCTCCTTGGCTTTGGTACAAGTGAACCACTTAATTCGGTCTCATTATCGTTTAGGATATTGTGTACTTTGTAAACATTTTATGTAGATGGTCTTTTTTGTATGTTATGAATACAAAAATATATCTTTATGAAAAAAGTGCTACTTTGATATGAAGTAGTATTAAAACATCATTATTATATTTGGAAACTGAATGAACAGTATGTACTTACATAATGCCTTTCGCAAACTAAAGAGAATAATTATACATTGTCTGAAAGATTATAAAGATAACTGATAACTCATGTTTGTGTTGGTGTTCCCCTGATTTTAATTCCAATTGAACGTTCATTGTTTAAAGGTATCTAGTAACATTGTCTAAATCCATAAAACCTATTTATAAATCCAGTGGTTCTCTCATACATTGTTGTATTCGTATTACAAATAGAAGCATGGAACAGGTTTTTTACTCGAATTTCCGTTCGGATAGAAACATATTTACGATTGAAGTGTTCATATTGTAAACTATCCAATGGATAGGCATAACTGTGCACAACGTCATTGCAATAAGTAAGCAAATACCTTTGCATTTTTGCTTGTTTATCGGCCATATAACATCCATTTAACGTAAAATATTCACACAACACTCAGAGGACATATCAGATCACAAAACTACACATTATACCAACCATTCATCACTTTTTGCACATGTCAACAAAGTTACTAGATCCCTGTAAGGATCCCATCCGAGTGATCGCATTCATGTGAAATGTGATAATTAGCCCTAGTTGCGGATACCTATGAGATCATTTCGATAAGGTTCATTGAAATAAAAGTTCGGTTATCATTCTCGATTACGACCTATATTGACGTTGAATCGTGCAAATAACTTTGTTGATAATTCAACAGGCAATACAAAGTTTTTTTGTTTAAACTTAGCAAAGCTGATACCAGTAGTCTTTATTACATTTAAGGTATAATTACTTGATTATAGTAATATGTAAATTATGTTTACCATCTTTACACAGGTCTTCACAGCCAATTCTGATCGAGACACAGTGGTTCAAAACACCCTCCCAGCACCGGTAAGGTGCCGGTATCTGCGTCTTCTGCCCGTTACCTGGTTTGGACACATTAGCTTGAGAATGGAGCTGTACGGGACAGGTCCTATTCTAGGTATGAACAATGTAATTCAAACAATTACTTATATCAACCTTAATGGAACGTATACCAGAGTATAGCATGTAGAAATCTGATGATAATTGGTATCTGCAGTTATTGATGTTTGTGTGCGATCGCTATATTTGAACTTGATTTATAATATATTCCTGATCAACATCTTATTTTTAAGACGTTCCCTTTTATTTGAGTTCAATACTATTTCTAGTTAAATGTATTAAATCTCTTTTGAAAGACCCTCCTCTTGGACTTGAGTCCAATGTCATCCCTGATTCGAGTCTAAGTGCCTCTACCGAGTATGATGCGAATCACGGAGCCAGACGGGCCCGGTTGAATGTGGTTAGTGTCGGTGCCTTGAAGGGAGCATGGAGCGCCCGTACCAATGACGCAAATCAATGGATTCAGGTTAGATACAAAACTGTTTCACTATTGAAAGTTTGGAAACTCTTTCGAGCACATAACAAGGAGTACAAACACTGATTTATGCAAGGGTTAAATACATTCTTCTGTTTGAATCGTTACCTATGGAAATCAAAGTCTACATCGTAGTGTGTCCATATCATATTTCCCCTGCGTTATACATCATACGCAGAAAATATGCTGATGTCTGTTAAAACAAAACTCATACATGTATGTAATAATTTACTTTTTATTTATTTATTTTGTTTGTTAAATTTCATCTGCAATTACAGATCAAATTAAATGAGTGAAATATAATCATAAGCTATACAATAACTGCATTACCTTAGTTCCATCTTACTACTATTACTACTACTTCTCAGTGGAGGCACCCGAGATTAAGTTCACAATGCAACGCCATGAATCCTTATCCATTATTAATGTCTGCAAGTCCCCATTTTCACACTGGATGTCCATTGCAATGCAGTCGATATATTGCATAGGTCCTCTACCTCTATTAGGACATGGGATTATTGGTATTTGGCCCTAAAACAGTGACCTGCTAATCTCGTTCGGCGATGAGCATCGGTAGTAGAGATGTGCGTTGTTTCCATATGTCTCTGGTTGTTATTCTGTCTTCCCTCCAACTAATGTATTGAACCCTTAGGAGTAATTAAGTATATGTCCCATCACGCCGGTCCTGCAGTGCCTTCTTTATGGTCCACGTCTCTAATTCATGAATAGGATGCTCTCTATACAGGCCCTAAAAAGGTATCTTTGTAGATCTTGAAATGTTAGATTACCTAATGTGGTGCATTTATTACATACACTCCATGCTGGACCTTTGCGTGATATGAAATATTTCCTGGATTCAGCAACTTAAGATCGTTGGTTCTTAAGCATGATTAAGTCATTAACGTCCTTCATTTGTGAGCCTTCTCTGGAGATGATTGGGGGATATAATAAGCATCTTCGTTCACCGTCATGTACTCAGTTTCTTTGGGTTGAGAAACAGACCAACTTTTGCTGAGGCATTCTCTACAGAACAAAGCAGGTCTTGTGCATTCTGAAGATATTTTGCTAATAAGGCAATGTCATCTGCATAGTCAATGTCCGCCAAGTACTCGTCTCTGTCACGGTTAGTTCTTTCTGGTTTAATTTCTCGACCTTTTAAAATGCAGGTTGATCTCGGCTCTCCGTATCAAGTCACTGCCGTGGCAATACAAGGACGTCAGGACTATTCCCAATGGGTGACGAGCTACAAGGTCGCATACAGCTTGGACGGTTTGACCTTTGACACAGTAACAACTAACGGAGTAGATGTGGTGAGTAGTATATAATGATCACTAATAGATAATAAATAAGGACTAATTTGATGTCCCAATCTCCTTGGCTTTGGTACAAGTGAACCACTTAATTCGGTCTCATTATCGTTTAGGATATTGTGTACTTTGTAAACATTTTATGTAGATGGTCTTTTTTGTATGTTATGAATACAAAAATATATCTTTATGAAAAAAGTGCTACTTTGATATGAAGTAGTATTAAAACATCATTATTATATTTGGAAACTGAATGAACAGTATGTACTTACATAATGCCTTTCGCAAACTAAAGAGAATAATTATACATTGTCTGAAAGATTATAATGATAACTGATAACTCATGTTTGTGTTGGTGTTCCCCTGATTTTAATTCCAATTGAACGTTCATTGTTTAAAGGAATCTAGTAACATTGTCTAAATCCATAAAACCTATTTATAAATCCAGTGGTTCTCTCATACATTGTTGTTTTCATATTACAAATAGAAGCATGGAACAGGTTTTTTACTCGAATTTCCGTTCGGATAGAAACATATTTACGATTGAAGTGTTCATATTGTAAACTATCCAATGGATAGGCATAACTGTGCACAACGTCATTCCAATAAGTAAGCAAATAACTTTGCATTTTTGCTTGTTTATCGGCCATATAACATCCATTTAACGTAAAATATTCACACAACACTCAGAGGACATATCAGATCACAAAACTACACATTATACCAACCATTCATCACTTTTTGCACATGTCAACAAAGTTACTAGATCCCTGTAAGGATCCCATCCGAGTGATCGCATTCATGTGAAATGTGATAATTAGCCCTAGTTGCGGATACCTATGAGATCATTTCGATAAGGTTCATTGAAATAAAAGTTCGGTTATCATTCTCGATTACGACCTATATTGACGTTGAATCGTGCAAATAACTTTGTTGATAATTCAACAGGCTATACAAAGTTTTTTTGTTTAAACTTAGCAAAGCTGATACCAGTAGTCTTTATTACATTTAAGGTATAATCACTTGATTATAGTAATATGTAAATTATGTTTACCATCTTTACACAGGTCTTCACAGCCAATTCTGATCGAGACACAGTGGTTCAAAACACCCTCCCAGCACCGGTAAGGTGCCGGTATCTGCGTCTTCTGCCCGTTACCTGGTTTGGACACATTAGCTTGAGAATGGAGCTGTACGGGACAGGTCCTATTCTAGGTATGAACAATGTAATTCAAACAATTACTTATATCAACCTTAATGGAACGTATACCAGGGTATAGCATGTAGAAATCTGATGATAATTGGTATCTGCAGTTATTGATGTTTGTGTGCGATCGCTATATTTGAACTTGATTTATAATATATTCCTGATCAACATCTTATTTTTAAGACGTTCCCTTTTATTTGAGTTCAATACTATTTCTAGTTAAATGTATTAAATCTCTTTTGAAAGACCCTCCTCTTGGACTTGAGTCCAATGTCATCCCTGATTCGAGTCTAAGTGCCTCTACCGAGTATGATGCGAATCACGGAGCCAGACGGGCCCGGTTGAATGTGGTTAGTGTCGGTGCCTTGAAGGGAGCATGGAGCGCCCGTACCAATGACGCAAATCAATGGATTCAGGTTAGATACAAAACTGTTTCACTATTGAAAGTTTGGAAACTCTTTCGAGCACATAACAAGGAGTACAAACACTGATTTATGCAAGGGTTAAATACATTCTTCTGTTTGAATCGTTACCTATGGAAATCAAAGTCTACATCGTAGTGTGTCCATATCATATTTCCCCTGCGTTATACATCATACGCAGAAAATATGCTGATGTCTGTTAAAACAAAACTCATACATGTATGTAATAATTTACTTTTTATTTATTTATTTTGTTTGTTAAATTTCATCTGCAATTACAGATCAAATTAAATGAGTGAAATATAATCATAAGCTATACAATAACTGCATTACCTTAGTTCCATCTTACTACTATTACTACTACTTCTCAGTGGAGGCACCCGAGATTAAGTTCACAATGCAACGCCATGAATCCTTATCCATTAATAATGTCTGCAAGTCCCCATTTTCACACTGGATGTCCATTGCAATGCAGTCGATATATTGCATAGGTCCTCTACCCCTATTATGACATGGGATTATTGGTATTTGGCCATAAAACAGTGACCTACTAATCTCGTTCGGCGATGAGCATCGGTAGTAGAGATGTGCGTTGTTTCCATATGTCTCTGGTTGTTATTCTGTCTTCCCTCCAACTAATTTATTGAACCCTTATGAGTAATTAAATATATGTCCCATCACGCCGGTCCTGCAGTGCCTTCTTTATGGTCCACGTCTCTAATTCATGAATAGGATGCTCTCTATACAGGCCCTAAAAAGGTATCTTTGTAGATCTTGAAATGTTAGATTACCTAATGTGGTGCATTTATTACATACACTCCATGCTGGACCTTTGCGTGATATGAAATATTTCCTGGATTCAGCAACTTAAGATCGTTGGTTCTTAAGCATGATTAAGTCATTAACGTCCTTAATTTGTGAGCCTTCTCTGGAGATGATTGGGGGATATAATAAGCATCTTCGTTCACCGTCATGTACTCAGTTTCTTTGGGTTGAGAAACAGACCAACTTTTGCTGAAGCATTCTCTACAGAACAAAGCAGGTCTTGTGCATTCTGAAGATATTTTGCTAATAAGGCAATGTCATCTGCATAGTCAATGTCCGCCAAGTACTCGTCTCTGTCACGGTTAGTTCTTTCTGGTTTAATATCTCGACCTTTTAAAATGCAGGTTGATCTCGGCTCTCCGTATCAAGTCACTGCCGTGGCAATACAAGGACGTCAAGACTATTCCCAATGGGTGACGAGCTACAAGGTCGCCTACAGCTTGGACGGTTTGACCTTTGACACAGTAACAGCTAACGGAGTAGATGTGGTGAGTAGTATATAATGATCACTAATAGATAATAAATAAGGACTAATTTGATGTCCCAATCTCCTTGGCTTTGGTACAACTGAACCACTTAATTCGGTCTCATTATCGTTTAGGATATTGTGTACTTTGTAAACATTTTATGTAGATGGTCTTTTTTGTATGTTATGAATAAAAAAATATATCTTTATGAAAAAAGTGCTACTTTGATATGAAGTAGTATTAAAACATCATTATTATATTTGGAAACTGAATGAACAGTATGTACTTACATAATGCCTTTCGCAAACTAAAGAGAATAATTATACATTGTCTGAAAGATTATAAAGATAACTGATAACTCATGTTTGTGTTGGTGTTCCCCTGATTTTAATTCCAATTGAACGTTCATTGTTTAAAGGTATCTAGTAACATTGTCTAAATCCATAAAACCTATTTATAAATCCAGTGGTTCTCTCATACATTGTTGTATTCGTATTACAAATAGAAGCATGGAACAGGTTTTTTACTCGAATTTCCGTTCGGATAGAAACATATTTACGATTGAAGTGTTCATATTGTAAACTATCCAATGGATAGGCATAACTGTGCACAACGTCATTGCAATAAGTAAGCAAATAACTTTGCATTTTTGCTTGTTTATCGGCCATATAACATCCATTTAACGTAAACTATTCACACAACACTCAGAGGACATATCAGATCACAAAATTACACATTATACCAACCATTCATCACTTTTTGCACATGTCAACAAAGTTACTAGATCCCTGTAAGGATCCCATCCGAGTGATCGCATTCATGTGAAATGTGATAATTAGCCCTAGTTGCGGATACCTATGAGATCATTTCGATAAGGTTCATTGAAATAAAAGTTCGGTTATCATTCTCGATTACGACCTATATTGACGTTGAATCGTGCAAATAACTTTGTTGATAATTCAACAGGCTATACAAAGATTTTTTGTTTAAACTTAGCAAAGCTGATACCAGTAGTCTTTATTACATTTAAGGTATAATTACTTGATTATAGTAATATGTAAATTATGTTTACCATCTTTACACAGGTCTTCACAGCCAATTCTGATCGAGACACAGTGGTTCAAAACACCCTCCCAGCACCGGTAAGGTGCCGGTATCTGCGTCTTCTGCCCGTTACCTGGTTTGGACACATTAGCTTGAGAATGGAGCTGTACGGGACAGGTCCTATTCTAGGTATGAACAATGTAATTCAAACAATTACTTATATCAACCTTAATGGAACGTATACCAGAGTATAGCATGTAGAAATCTGATGATAATTGGTATCTGCAGTTATTGATGTTTGTGTGCGATCGCTATATTTGAACTTGATTTATAATATATTCCTGATCAACATCTTATATTTAAGACGTTCCCTTTTATTTGAGTTCAATACTATTTCTAGTTAAATGTATTAAATCTCTTTTGAAAGACCCTCCTCTTGGACTTGAGTCCAATGTCATCCCTGATTCGAGTCTAAGTGCCTCTACCGAGTATGATGCGAATCACGGAGCCAGACGGGCCCGGTTGAATTTGGTTCGTGTCGGTGCCTTGAGGGGAGCATGGAGCGCCCGTACCAATGACGCAAATCAATGGATTCAGGTTAGATACAAAACTGTTTCACTATTGAAAGTTTGGAAACTCTTTCGAGCACATAACAAGGAGTACAAACACTGATTTATGCAAGGGTTAAATACATTCTTCTGTTTGAATCGTTACCTATGGGAATCAAAGTCTACATCGTAGTGTGTCCATATCATATTTCCCCTGCGTTATACATCATACGCAGAAAATATGCTGATGTCTGTTAAAACAAAACTCATACATGTATGTAATAATTTACTTTTTATTTATTTATTTTTTGTGTTAAATTTCATCTGCAATTACAGATCAAATTAAAAGAGTGAAATATACTATACAATAAATGCATTACCTTAGTTCCATCTTACTACTACTACTACTTCTCAGTGGAGGCACCCGAGATTAAGTTCACAATGCAACGCCATGAATCCTTATCCATTATTAATGTCTGCAAGTCCCCATTTCCACACTGGATGTCCATTGCAATGCAGTCGATATATTGCATAGGTCCTCTACCTCTATTAGGACATGGGATTATTGGTATTTGGCCCTAAAACATTGACCTGCTAATCTCGTTCGGCGATGAGCATCGGTAGTAGAGATGTGCGTTGTTTCCATATGTCTCTGTTTCTTATTCTGTCTTCCCTCCAACTAATTTATTGAACCCTTATGAGTAATTAAGTATATGTCCCATCACGCCGGTCCTGCAGTGCATTCTGTATGGTCCACGTCTCTAATTCATGAATAGGATGCTCTCTATACAGGCCCTAAAAAGGTATCTTTGTAGATCTTGAAATGTTAGATTACCTAATGTGGTGCATTTATTACATACACTCCATGCTGGACCTTTGCGTGATATGAAATATTTCCTGGATTCAGCAACTTAAGATCGTTGGTTCTTAAGCATGATTAAGTCATTAACGTCCTTAATTTGTGAGCCTTCTCTGGAGATGATTGGGGGATATAATAAGCATCTTCGTTCACCGTCATGTACTCAGTTTCTTTGGGTTGAGAAACAGACCAACTTTTGCCGAAGCATTCTCTACAGAACAAAGCAGGTCTTGTGCATTCTGAAGATATTTTGCTAATAAGGCAATGTCATCTGCATAGTCAATGTCCGCCAAGTACTCGTCTCTGTCACGGTTAGTACTTTCTGGTTTAATATCTCGACCTTTTAAAATGCAGGTTGATCTCGGCTCTCCGTATCAAGTCACTGCCGTGGCAATACAAGGACGTCAGGACTATTCCCAATGGGTGACGAGCTACAAGGTCGCATACAGCTTGGACGGTTTGACCTTTGACACAGTAACAGCTAACGGAGTAGATGTGGTGAGTAGTATATAATGATCACTAATAGATAATAAATAAGGACTAATTTGATGTCCCAATCTCCTTGGCTTTGGTACAAGTGAACCACTTAATTCGGTCTCATTATCGTTTAGGATATTGTGTACTTTGTAAACATTTTATGTAGATGGTCTTTTTTGTATGTTATGAATAAAAAAATATATCTTTATGAAAAAAGTGCTACTTTGATATGAAGTAGTATTAAAACATCATTATTATATTTGGAAACTGAATGAACAGTATGTACTTACATAATGCCTTTCGCAAACTAAAGAGAATAATTATACATTGTCTGAAAGATTATAAAGATAACTGATAACTCATGTTTGTGTTGGTGTTCCCCTGATTTTAATTCAAATTGAACGTTCATTATTTAAAGGAATGTAGTAACATTGTCTAAATCCATAAAACCTATTTATAAATCCAGTGGTTCTCTCATACATTGTTGTATTCGTATTACAAATAGAAGCATGGAACAGGTTTTTTACTCGAATTTCCGTTCGGATAGAAACATATTTACGATTGAAGTGTTCATATTGTAAACTATCCAATGGATAGGCATAACTGTGCACAACGTCATTGCAATAAGTAAGCAAATAACTTTGCATTTTTGCTTGTTTATCGGCCATATAACATAAATTTAACGTAAAATATTCACACAACACTCAGAGGACATATCAGATCACAAAACTACACATTATACCAACCATTCATCACTTTTTGCACATGTCAACAAAGTTACTAGATCCCTGTAAGGATCCCATCCGAGTGATCGCATTCATGTGAAATTTGATAATTAGCCCTAGTTGCGGATACCTATGAGATCATTTCGATAAGGTTCATTGAAATAAAAGTTCGGTTATCATTCTCGATTACGACCTATATTGACGTTGAATCGTGCAAATAACTTTGTTGATAATTCAACAGGCTATACATATTTTTTTTGTTTAAACTTAGCAAAGCTGATACCAGTAGTCTTTATTACATTTAAGGTATAATTACTTGATTATAGTAATATGTAAATTATCTTTACCATCTTTACACAGGTCTTCACAGCCAATTCTGATCGAGACACAGTGGTTCAAAACACCCTCCCAGCACCGGTAAGGTGCCGGTATCTGCGTCTTCTGCCCGTTACCTGGTTTGGACACATTAGCTTGAGAATGGAGCTGTACGGGACAGGTCCTATTCTAGGTATGAACAATGTAATTCAAACAATTACTTATATCAACCTTAATGGAACGTATACCAGAGTATAGCATGTAGAAATCTGATGATAATTGGTATCTGCAGTTATTGGTGTTTGTGTGCGATCGCTATATTTGAACTTGATTTATAATATATTCCTGATCAACATCTTATTTTTAAGACGTTCCCTTTTATTTGAGTTCAATACTATTTCTAGTTAAATGTATTAAATCTCTTTTGAAAGACCCTCCTCTTGGACTTGAGTCCAATGTCATCCCTGATTCGAGTCTAAGTGCCTCTACCGAGTATGATGCGAATCACGGAGCCAGACGGGCACGGTTGAATTTGCTTCGTGTCGGTGCCTTGAGGGGAGCATGGAGCGCCCGTACCAATGACGCAAATCAATGGATTCAGGTTAGATACAAAACTGTTTCACTATTGAAAGTTTGGAAACTCTTTCGAGCACATAACAAGGAGTACAAACACTGATTTATGCAGGGGTTAAATACATTCTTCTGTTTGAATCGTTACCTATGGAAATCAAAGTCTACATCGTAGTGTGTCCATATCATATTTCCCCTGCGTTATACATCATACGCAGGAAATATGCTGATGTCTGTTAAAACAAAACTCATACATGTATGTAATAATTTACTTTTTATTTATTTATTTTTTGTGTTAAATTTCATCTGCAATTACAGATCAAATTAAAAGAGTGAAATATACTATACAATAACTGCATTACCTTAGTTCCATCTTACTACTACTACTACTTCTCAGTAGAGGCACCCGAGATTAAGTTCACAATGCAACGCCATGAATCCTTATCCATTATTAATGTCTGCAAGTCCCCATTTCCACACTGGATGTCCATTGCAATGCAGTCGATATATTGCATAGGTCCTCTACCTCTATTAGGACATGGGATTATTGGTATTTGGCCCTAAAACAGTGACCTGCTAATCTCGTTCGGCGATGAGCATCGGTAGTAGAGATGTGCGTTGTTTCCATATGTCTCTGTTTGTTATTCTGTCTTCCCTCCAACTAATTTATTGAACCCTTATGAGTAATTAAGTATATGTCCCATCACGCCGGTCCTGCAGTGCCTTCTGTATGGTCCACGTCTCTAATTCATGAATAGGATGCTCTCTATACAGGCCCTAAAAAGGTATCTTTGTAGATCTTGAAATGTTAGATTACCTAATGTGGTGCATTTATTACATACACTCCATGCTGGACCTTTGCGTGATATGAAATATTTCCTGGATTCAGCAACTTAAGATCGTTGGTTCTTAAGCATGATTAAGTCATTAACGTCCTTAATTTGTGAGCCTTCTCTGGAGATGATTGGGGGATATAATAAGCATCTTCGTTCACCGTCATGTACTCAGTTTCTTTGGGTTGAGAAACAGACCAACTTTTGCCGAAGCATTCTCTACAGAACAAAGCAGGTCTTGTGCATTCTGAAGATATTTTGCTAATAAGGCAATGTCATCTGCATAGTCAATGTCCGCCAAGTACTCGTCTCTGTCACGGTTAGTACTTTCTGGTTTAATATCTCGACCTTTTAAAATGCAGGTTGATCTCGGCTCTCCGTATCAAGTCACTGCCGTGGCAATACAAGGACGTCAGGACTATTCCCAATGGGTGACGAGCTACAAGGTCGCATACAGCTTGGACGGTTTGACCTTTGACACAGTAACAGATAACGGAGTAGATGTGGTGAGTAGTATATAATGATCACTAATAGATAATAAATAAGGACTAATTTGATGTCCCAATCTCCTTGGCTTTGGTACAAGTGAACCACTTAATTCGGTCTCATTATCGTTTAGGATATTGTGTACTTTGTAAACATTTTATGTAGATGGTCTTTTTTGTATGTTATGAATAAAAAAATATATCTTTATGAAAAAAGTGCTACTTTGATATGAAGTAGTATTAAAACATCATTATTATATTTGGAAACTGAATGAACAGTATGTACTTACATAATGCCTTTCGCAAACTAAAGAGAATAATTATACATTGTCTGAAAGATTATAAAGATAACTGATAACTCATGTTTGTGTTGGTGTTCCCCTGATTTTAATTCAAATTGAACGTTCATTGTTTAAAGGAATGTAGTAACATTGTCTAAATCCATAAAACCTATTTATAAATCCAGTGGTTCTCTCATACATTGTTGTGTTCGTATTACAAATAGAAGCATGGAACAGGTTTTTTACTCGAATTTCCGTTCGGATAGAAACATATTTACGATTGAAGTGTTCATATTGTAAACTATCCAATGGATAGGCATAACTGTGCACAACGTCATTGCAATAAGTAAGCAAATAACTTTGCATTTTTGCTTGTTTATCGGCCATATAACATCCATTTAACGTAAAATATTCACACAACACCCAGAGGACATATCAGATCACAAAACTACACATTATACCAACCATTCATCACTTTTTGCACATGTCAACAAAGTTACTAGATCCCTGTAAGGATCCCATCCGAGTGATCGCATTCATGTGAAATGTGATAATTAGCCCTAGTTGCGGATACCTATGAGATCATTTCGATAAGGTTCATTGAAATAAAAGTTCGGTTATCATTCTCGATTACGACCTATATTGACGTTGAATCGTGCAAATAACTTTGTTGATAATTCAACAGGCTATACATATTTTTTTTGTTTAAACTTAGCAAAGCTGATACCAGTAGTCTTTATTACATTTAAGGTATAATTACTTGATTATAGTAATATGTAAATTATCTTTACCATCTTTACACAGGTCTTCACAGCCAATTCTGATCGAGACACAGTGGTTCAAAACACCCTCCCAGCACCGGTAAGGTGCCGGTATCTGCGTCTTCTGCCCGTTACCTGGTTTGGACACATTAGCTTGAGAATGGAGCTGTACGGGACAGGTCCTATTCTAGGTATGAACAATGTAATTCAAACAATTACTTATATCAACCTTAATGGAACGTATACCAGAGTATAGCATGTAGAAATCTGATGATAATTGGTATCTGCAAATGATGGGACCTGTATGCCATTTAAAAATGAAGTCTACCAGTGTCAATGTCTGCCTGGCTTTCAAGGAATGAATTGTGAAATAGGTAAGAATCCAACACAGGCATGGCATGTGTGTCTTTCAGCAAGACACGTTATCCACATTTGCTGCTCTCAACCCAGGTGTAGTAAATGGGTACTTGGCAGGAATTTGTTCCTTGAAATGCTTGAGCGCTTGAATAATAATAATAATAATAATAAGAATAATAATTAACACTTATATAGCACATTTCCAGTTAAAAACTGTTTAATGCGCTGAACAACCTCTCCAATCTACAACAAGGCTGCTCGTCTAAATTTTTACCATTTTTAAAGTCTTTGGTATGACCCAGTCTGAACGCGAGACCTCCTGTGCATGAGGCGGACACTTTAACCGCTAAGCCACCATGCTCGGTATCATAATTATTAATTAATATCAATTACTTGTCATGCACAATATTCGTCTTTTTATCTGGCGTGCAAGAATAGGAGAGTTTTTGTTTGTATGTTGGTTAATAATCATTCAATATACATTTTCCTTTGCAGATGTGAATGAATGCTACAGCTCTCCCTGCCTGAATGGAGGCACTTGTGTGGATATGGTAAACTCCTATGAGTGCGAGTGTGCTGTCGGCTATGCTGGAGTTCACTGTGAATTTGGTGAGTGTTCAATTAAATGGGAAAATAGTATATGATCTATTAACCTTTCTCTTCTGCCGTGTTGTTTAGCTTATGGTAAGAGAAGAATAAAATAGGGTTCGATTTGTTCAAATGTCCCTTTAGTATGAAGATAATTATCATTGATTATTGATTATTACTGCAACAAATCTACAACAGACCATCAGTATTCGGTGATAAAATATGAACTCAATATTCGTTTTTTTCACTAGGTAAACAGTGTTCGTTTTCTTTCAAAATTTCACAAATCTTTCAATTGTATTTTACAATGATATTGATATAGGATTAAAGTCTCAAATGTCATTTTGTGCAATATCTGACACTTTACCTGGATCACTTTAAAGGGGTAGTTTAGTTTTGGTAGAGAGGGCGCTGCAGATCACAATTTTTTTGTGAGGTAATGAAAAACTGAGTGTCGAATTTGAGAGCACATGCAATTTTAATGGCAGAATAAACTTTATTTGGTCAAAATCGACCCAGAAACGCTGAAATATCAATAAATATATCTGATCTTATAATTATTTGGGGCCCAAATAATTAGATGATTTTTAGAAAAAAATAAAAAAATGCTTGCACTTTTTCAAAAATTGTCAAAAGCGTTTTTTAAATAGTTGTTGATGATCTCGCTATTTAATCATTATATCAATAAAACATCACATGCATAATTTTGTATGAAAAATGGTTGAAACCAATGCCTTTTTAAAAAGCGCCCTCTTGTATTTCAATGGCTCTTTTTGAATGATAACAGGCTTTTTACTTAGTCGTTTGTAATTTTGTATACCTTTCGAGCATGGTGGAGTTATAACTATTAGTTTATTATGTTACTGTGCAGGTTTTGGCTACTTAAGTTCAGCCTTACCAAAACTAAACTACCCCTTTAATATAAAAATAAATGTAACCAATTACATTTTTACCATAATTTGAATATCACAAACTTTTGATTTTGTTATTCACATCTCTTACTCATTTCGATTCAATATTGTAGTTGTAGCGCTAAAACACTGCAGTAAGTGTACACAATTGATAATATGTTATTCTTAGTTCGATAGTAATTATTGTCCCTCTTTACCAAAATAATGGAGACGTATCAGTTTTCCCTTTTTTATAAAGAGGAAATTAATATAAGATACTAGTAGAAGTGAAATTTGTCCCAGTGACCTTCACCAAAAAGAGAACTTCTCTCCCAAAGAGCTCGAGCCACTGACTGGAGCGGAGGCCAAACACACCACCAGCTTTAGTCTTTCGTCAATACCCTCGCGCTATATTATGCACAATTACGTGAACGGAGCGAGCATCTGTTAGTCCCCCTGATCCTCCGCCGTAAAGCTATATTGCAGCTCGTGTAGAGAATCTCCAAACCATATCATCGATTCCGTGTAACTGTCATCATAAAACTTTAAAAAATTAAGTACAAAGAACCACTTCGTGATTAATATATTTAGGAAGAGTGATGTTGAAATGGTTTAAATCTCTCTGTTTTTTTTTTTAGGGGAGCTTATTTCTGAAAAGTTACAGCCTTATGAACGTAAATGAATTCATTGCCTATGAGAACCTGGTGGGCCTTGTATTAATAATCTCTATGAGAGTTACAAAATCTAGTAGTGAACCGGTTCATGTGATTTTGTTAATTTCTTCTTGAATATATAATTGGGATGTGGGTAGTTCTAGTTTCTTGTGGGTCAAATTTAGCCTTGGCTTTATTAAATAATTTGATGTAATTTGACACCCCAGAAGCTACATATAAGAAGCAGTCTCACTTTGGTATCACCAAAGTGTTAAATGTAACCCAAGGGTTAAGAATTACAAAATGTTAAATTAAAGGTTAAATTCCAGTCATTACTTCCAACTGAAATCTCTTCCTAGCTCCTGGAGAGTGCACAATCTGGGGAGACCCCCACTACATCATGTTTGACGGCGGCAGGCACGACTACCAGGGCGACTGCGAGTACACGCTCGTAAGACCCTGCAGCAACGTGAGCGATCTCGACGACTTCCACATCTGGGGCGACCCTATAAAACTCCAGCCATCGGCCAGGGTGGCGTACCTCAGGAAGATTGTCGTTGAGCTCAACGGCACAAGCATCGCCGTTGGGCAGAGTCATCTGATTCTTGTGAATGATGTGGCCGTTACGGCCCCGCTCTATCTGCCGAGCGCTGGTGCCATGATCTGGTCGGATGGCTCGTACACGGTATGACGATGCACTTCTTATAACGTTCATATGGTGGAATATTTGTTTAATAATCCCTATGTGTGGAGAGTATATGCAGACAGCTGATCTCAATATTTAGAACTCTTCGTTAACTAGATCTGGATGAATAATGTAGACATTTGAATGTTCTTTTAGGTCATAATGGCAATCATATTAACCCATTCAGGAATTATTTCAAATATAATGTATATGGTTTAGGGTCAATGGAGAATATTATGTTATACCTAAATCAAATGATCTTGAAGGGGTTAAAAAGAGTTTCATATGTATATCTCCTATGCAGACATTTAGAGCAGGATAACATTTGCTGGTGCAATATGATGGCAGACAAACAGTAATGGTCGCAGTTTAAACACTGGATAGCAGTGAATGTTAGATTTTAGATTTTGTTTAAATCTTAGAGACATCTCACTGAATAATTTCATATTTTTATATTAATTTCAAAACATCAGAACAAGCTAAGGCTCGATTGTGCGATATGATTGCAGAGATACCCTGCTTGAAAAAAAATAGCCCAAAAATAGCCCAAAAATAGCCCAAAAATAGTCCTCGAAAACCTATTTTTTTGCTATTTTTATTAGAAAAAATAGTATAAAAATAGTATAAAAATAGTTTTAAAATAGTACGAAAAAATAGCAAAAAAACCTATTTTTACTATCGATATTTGGAACGCGAAATCAATATAACTAAAATGTATTTTTTGGCTATTTTTCTGAAGAAAATAGGGAAAAATAGATTTTTTGGCTATTTTTTGGCTATTTAAAAGCTATTTTTGAAGGAGAAAAATAGCCTAAAAATAGATTTTATGGCTATTTTTTCAGACAAATCTTGAAAAACGATTTTTTGGCTATTTTTCTTGAAACTATATTTTGAAATTGTCTTTCAATTATGTTCATTAAAAGTAACACACTATAATTACACTTTGCTACGTTTGTGTCATGAATTATTTAAGCTATTTGAATGAGGAAAAACATAGATCATGCATGTTTGCATTTTTTATTAAGCTGTTTGACTTGAATAACAGTAATCGCGCGAAGCCCCAAATAGCCAACAAATAGTTAAATTGATTTAATCAAACTTTGATGAGTATAATTGTTTTTCTGAATATAGAGCTATATAGGTTTCAACAAATAAGCCAGTGATAATTGGAAAGGAAATCAAAATAATATCCCTTAATCATTCAGTGCACATGCATATATAAGCAGAAGATAGAAAATAGTGTATTTTACATCCCATCAAAAATTAAATGAGCAAACACAAATTTGAATAGATGGGACTGCATTGCCAGCCATGTGCTTTGATTTCAAAACAGCAACTCTGGTAATTTGACAGTTAGTATTGATTAGGGAAATCAATTTTAGTAAATTAGTAATGAAGACTAGATAGTGATGCATGCATGCAATGAATATTATTAAAAAGCACCATTTTCTCACCCAAAACTGCAAAATTATCACCAAAAATGAGGAGTAACAAGCATGCTGCATGCTTCCCTCAAAACAAAATGGCTGTGAATATTGCATGATGGGATATCACATAACAGAAACTAACCAATGAGAGATGGCCATGTTTTTTTTATTTCTGGATCAAATTTGTACACATTGAACTACAGTCAAACCTGCCTATAGTGGCCACCAAATTAATTCCCTGCCAGCAGAGGAAAAACAGTGTAGTGGAACCTGTCTATAGAGGTAAACTGTCTACAGTGGCCACTATTTTCTTGTCTCCCTGGGTGGCCAGGGGCCACTATACACAGGTTTGACTGTATATTGTGATGTACATTAATGTTGCAGCTGTCTGTGTGCATGTGCAATGACCGAGTCGTAAGTATGTGTGTGTGTGTATGCGTGTATGTATGTGTGTGTGTGTGTGTGCGTGTGTGTGTGTGTGTGTGTGTGTGTGTGTGTGTGTGCGTGTGTGTGTTTGTGTGTGTGTGAGAGAGAGAGCACGCATACTGTGCGTGCACGTTTGTGTATGTGTGCATGCATGTATGTATGTATGATGTATGTATGCTGTGTCTGTACCTGTGTCCGTACGACGTGTACGCAAGTGTGTGTGTTTGTGTCTGTACGTCTGTATATGCATGTGTGCGTGCATGTACGTATGTGTGCCTGTGTGTGTGTCTGTGTGCATGTATGTGTGTGCGTGCGTATGTTTGTTTGTATGTGTGTGTGACTGTGTACGTGCGTGTGTTTGTAAGTGTGTATGTGTGTATGTGCGTATGTTTGTTTGTTTGTGTGCGTATGTGCATGTTTTTTTGTATGTCTGTTTGTGTGTGTGTGTGTGTACATTTTTTTAATTACAATGGGGAAAATAAGAAATAAATAGTTGATTGTTCTAACAAAGTGCAAAAAATAGCCAAAAAATAGTTGATGTTTTATTCAGAGTGAAAAAAATAGCCAAAAAATAGTTGATGTGGAATTCAGAGTGAAAAAAATAGCCAAAAAATTGTTGATGTGATTTTAAAGTTTGAAAAATAGTGAAAAAATAGCCTATTTTTTGCTATTTTTTTTAAATAGTAAATAAATAGCCTATTTTTATACAATTTTTTTAAAAATAGTACAAAAATAGCCTATTTTTATACTATTTTTTGAAAAAATAGTCAAAAAATAGGCTATTTTTATACTATTTTTTGAAAAAATAGTCAAAAAATCATCCATTTAGTGGAAAAATAGCCAAAAAATAGCCCAAAAATAGTGAAAAAATAGGTTTTCAATGGGTTCAAAATGACCAGGGTACTGCTTATAAGAATATTGAAGTGATCATTGAATGTTTAAACCTGAAAGATCTAACAAACAAAATGCATATGATTGATATTTCACTCGTCCATTTCCAATCCAGACAATCGAAACTAGCTTTGGCTTGGTTGTGCGGTACAATGGCATAGACACAGCAGAGATTGAGGTTCCGTACACATACTGGAACAACACTTGCGGTCTCTGCGGTACGTTCGACGATGACAGATCAAACGAGTTCCGGCTACTGGATGGCACACTGGTAAGTTTGTAAATCGTTGAAACTCACAGAACAGAATTCTGAAATAATTTCATCTGGGATATAATGCTTGTGTTTTAAAGACAATGTGATAAATAACGATTCGGGCCTGACGGAAAAGACACATCATTATTCCATCTTTGTGTTGCACTGCAGAACCACTACAAGATTCTTATTTAGTTAAAAACAACAACTGAGTATTGAATGACAAGGAAATTTTATGTAATCTTATCATCATGCCATCAGATATCAACTGCAAGGCTGATGCTGATTACAGACTGGATATGAGAATGAATTTAAAAATAACTTTGGCATTAATTAAGTAGAATGAATAACTATTCCATTTACTTCATCTTTGTGTTCCAATACAGACCAATTATGAGAATGTCTTTGGTAACGACTGGGTATTGAATGAAGACGAATGTGACCTCATCATCGAGCCTCCAGATAACATCTGCGACGCGGACCCTGCTGTCAACCAAGAGGTCGAAGATACCTGCTACGTCTTCATCGACCCCTCAGGTAAAATATGATGTCCAATCAAAAAATACATGTTTAATTTTTTTTACAGTGAATCTGCAAAGCATGTAGGCAAGAATAAGCTAAGTAGGAAATCACACAAATATTTACATGCATGAGGTTATTTATTTGGTCATATATAAAAATGATGATTATGGCTGACAGAACCTTCTTGTAAATCAGAACGATGTGAAAAAAACATTTTAATCTAGATAATATTTTGGAAAGAAGAATGATAGTGAATTACAAC
>JBAMJV010010774.1:0-5000 GCA_037951105.1 Echinarachnius parma | reverse complement strand
TTCCAAATCAATGGAAACTCTTCTTTCACAACTACTACAACTACAACTACAACTACAACTACAACTACAACTACAACAACTACAACTACAACTACAACTACAACTACTACTACTACTACTACTACTACTGCTATACTTCTCTACTACTACTACTACTACTACTACTACTACTACTACTACTACTACTACTACTACTACTACTACTAGTAGTAGTACTACTACTAGTACTACTACTACTACTACTACTACTACTACTACGTCTTCTACTACTACTACTACTACTACTACTACTACTACTACTACTATTACTACTACTACACGCCTATTGAAAGGAACGAAATCGGCCGAGAACAAACTGGACTAAGTAACATTGTCCAAATCCTCAAAATCCAATTGGAAATCTAGCGGTTCCCTCAGTATACCTTGTTGTATTTGTATTTACAATGAAAGCATGGGACAAGTTTCCGTTGTTCAAATTGCCGTGTATTGTTAAGAAAGATATTCATAATTGTTCAGATGTTAAATTACTGACCACGAAAACCGTGTACAAAGTGAGCGCAATGAGTTAGTGAATATCACTTTGCATGTTTGCTCATTACTCGGCCATATAACGTCAATTTAACTTGAAATTTGCACACAACATGCAAAGATAACAATATACATTGTATCAACCACTCATCGCGTTAAAGGGATCTAGCAAAAAGTGTCCAATGGTTGGTACAATGTATATTGTTATCTGATATGTCCACAGGATATTGTGTGAGAATTTCAAGTCAAATAGACGTTATATGGCCGAGTAAAGAACAAAAATGCAAAGTGATATTCACTAACTCATTGCACTTACTTTGTACACGGTTCTCGCGATCCACTGGATTATTTAGCATCTGTACACTTCATTTGTAAATATTGTTTTAACGAAGGGAATTTTGAAAAATCGAAACCTGTCCCATGCTCTTTTTGTTCATACAAACACAACACGATATGAGAGAACCGCTAGAATTCCAAATGGATTTTGAGGATTTAGACAATATTATTAAGTCCCTTTAATACGTGCATGTGCAAACTTAAATGCATAACATATCATACCTATGGCGCTATGCCATATAAATAAAGTAACACAAATTTAATTAAAATCTGTTTGTCCTAATTACTATTCTATTAATGATCTTTAGGGGGCTAACACTTCATATTAAAAAATACAATATCATTTTCCTGTACAATTTCTTATTCACCTATCCACATTGCTCGCTCAATCAATTATTGAGGGCAATAGCATGAATGCTGTTCTGTTTATAACAATCCAGACTGTAATCATAAGCCAGTTTCATACTTATTTATTAGGGCTTCTTCTCAAACCAATATTTCCCATGCGTATAAACCATGTTATATTGTTTCAAATTGTATAATCTAAAATCCCCACATAGATTAAAGTGATCCAGGTAGAGTGTCTAACTGCACGAAAAATACTTGTAGCTTCCTTGTTTCTCTTCTGCCGTGTTGTTTAGCTTATGGTAAGAGAAGAATAAAATAGGGTTCGATTTGTTCAAATGTCCCTTTAGTATGAAGATAATTATCATTGATTATTGATTTTTACTGCAACAAATCTACAACAGACCATCAGTATTCGGTGATAAAATATGAACTCAATATTCGTTTTTTTCACTAGGTAAACAGTGTTCGTTTTCTTTCAAAATTTCACAAATCTTTCAATTGTATTTTACAATGATATTGATATAGGATTAAAGTCTCAAATGTCATTTTGTGCAATATCTGACACTTTACCTGGATCACTTTAAAGGGGTAGTTTAGTTTTGGTAGAGAGGGCGCTGCAGATCACAATTTTTTTGTGAGGTAATGAAAAACTGAGTGTCGAATTTGAGAGCACATGCAATTTTAATGGCAGAATAAACTTTATTTGGTCAAAATCGACCCAGAAACGGCTGAAATATCAATAAATAAATCTGATCTTATAATTATTTGGGGCCCAAATAATTAGATAATTTTTAGAAAAAAATAAAAAAATGCTTGCACTTTTTCAAAAATTGTCAAAAGCGTTTTTTAAATAGTTGTTGATGATCTCGCTATTTAATCATTATATCAATAAAACATCACATGCATAATTTTGTATGAAAAATGGTTGAAACCAATGCCTTTTTAAAAAGGGCCCTCTTGTATTTCAATGGCTCTTTTTGAATGATAACAGGCTTTTTACTTAGTCGTTTGTAATTTTGTATACCTTTCGAGCATGGTGGAGTTATAACTATTAGTTTATTATGTTACTGTGCAGGTTTTGGCTACTTAAGTTCAGCCTTACCAAAACTAAACTACCCCTTTAATATAAAAATAAATGTAACCAATTACATTTTTACCATAATTTGAATATCACAAACTTTTGATTTTGTTATTCACATCTCTTACTCATTTCGATTCAATATTGTAGTTGTAGCGCTAAAACACTGCAGTAAGTGTACACAATTGATAATATGTTATTCTTAGTTCGATAGTAATTATTGTCCCTCTTTACCAAAATAATGGAGACGTATCAGTTTTCCCTTTTTTATAAAGAGGAAATTAATATAAAATACTAGTAGAAGTGAAATTGTCCCAGTGACCTTCACCAAAAAGAGAACTTCTCTCCCAAAGAGCTCGAGCCACTGACTGGAGCGGAGGCCAAACACACCACCAGCTTTAGTCTTTCGTCAATACCCTCGCGCTATATTATGCACAATTACGTGAACGGAGCGAGCATCTGTTAGTCCCCCTGATCCTCCGCCGTAAAGCTATATTGCAGCTCGTGTAGAGAATCTCCAAACCATATCATCGATTCCGTGTAACTGTCATCATAAAACTTAAAAAATTAAGTACAAAGAACCACTTTGTGATTAATATATTTAGGAAGAGTAATGTTGAAATGGTTTAAATCTCTCTGTTTTTTTTTAGGGGAGCTTATTTCTGAAAAGTTACAGCCTTATGAACGTAAATGAATTCATTGCCTATGAGAACCTGGTGGGCCTTGTATTAATAATCTCTATGAGAGTTACAAAATCTAGTAGTGAACCGGTTCATGTGATTTTGTTAATTTCTTCTTGAATATATAATTGGGATGTGGGTAGTTCTAGTTTCTTGTGGGTCAAATTTAGCCTTGGCTTTATTAAATAATTTGATGTAATTTGACACCCCAGAAGCTACATATAAGAAGCAGTCTCACTTTGGTATCACCAAAGTGTTAAATGTAACCCAAGGGTTAAGAATTACAAAATGTTAAATTAAAGGTTAAATTCCAGTCATTACTTCCAACTGAAATCTCTTCCTAGCTCCTGGAGAGTGCACAATCTGGGGAGACCCCCACTACATCATGTTTGACGGCGGCAGGCACGACTACCAGGGCGACTGCGAGTACACGCTCGTAAGACCCTGCAGCAACGTGAGCGATCTCGACGACTTCCACATCTGGGGCGACCCTATAAAACTCCAGCCGTCGGCCAGGGTGGCGTACCTCAGGAAGATTGTCGTTGAGCTCAACGGCACAAGCATCGCCGTTGGGCAGAGTCATCTGATTCTTGTGAATGATGTGGCCGTTACGGCCCCGCTCTATCTGCCGAGCGCTGGTGCCATGATCTGGTCGGATGGCTCGTACACGGTATGACGATGCACTTCTTATAACGTTCATATGGTGGAATATTTGTTTAATAATCCCTATGTGTGGAGAGTATATGCAGACAGCTGATCTCAATATTTAGAACTCTTCGTTAACTAGATCTGGATGAATAATGTAGACATTTGAATGTTCTTTTAGGTCATAATGGCAATCATATTAACCCATTCAGGAATTATTTCAAATATAATGTATATGGTTTAGGGTCAATGGAGAATATTATGTTATACCTAAATCAAATGATCTTGAAGGGGTTAAAAAGAGTTTCATATGTATATCTCCTATGCAGACATTTAGAGCAGGATAACATTTGCTGGTGCAATATGATGGCAGACAAACAGTAATGGTCGCAGTTTAAACACTGGATAGCAGTGAATGTTAGATTTTAGATTTTGTTTAAATCTTAGAGACATCTCACTGAATAATTTCATATTTTTATATTAATTTCAAAACATCAGAACAAGCTAAGGCTCGATTGTGCGATATGATTGCAGAGATACTGGTTATAAGAATATTGAAGTGATCATTGAATGTTTAAACCTGAAAGATCTAACAAACAAAATGCATATGATTGATATTTCACTCGTCCATTTCCAATCCAGACAATCGAAACTAGCTTTGGCTTGGTTGTGCGGTACAATGGCATAGACACAGCAGAGATTGAGGTTCCGTACGCATACTGGAACAACACTTGCGGTCTCTGCGGTACGTTCGACGATGACAGATCAAACGAGTTCCGGCTACGGGATGGCACACTGGTAAGTTTGTAAATCGTTGAAACTCACAGAACAGAATTCTGAAATAATTTCATCTGGGATATAATGCTTGTGTTTTAAAGACAATGTGATAAATAACGATTCGGGCCTGACGGAAAAGACACATCATTATTCCATCTTTGTGTTGCACTGCAGAACCACTACAAGATTCTTATTTAGTTAAAAACAACAACTGAGTATTGAATGACAAGGACATTTTATGTAATCTTATCATCATGCCATCAGATATCAACTCCAAGGCTGATGCTGATTACAGACTGGATATGAGAATGAATTTAAAAATAACTTTGGCATTAATTAAGTAGAATGAATAACTATTCCATTTACTTCATCTTTGTGTTCCAATACAGACCAATTATGAGAATGTCTTTGGTAACGACTGGGTATTGAATGAAGACGAATGTGACCTCATCATCGAGCCTCCAGATAACATCTGCGACGCGGACCCTGCTGTCAACCAAGAGGTCGAAGATACCTGCTACGTCTTCATCGACCCCTCAGGTAAAATATGATGTCCAATCAAAAAATACATGTTTAATTTTTTTGACAGTGAATCTGCAAAGCATGTA
>JBAMJV010010773.1:0-67506 GCA_037951105.1 Echinarachnius parma | reverse complement strand
GACACAAAAGACTCCCCGTGTCCTGTTATTTTGTTGTCGCGTTACCCCAACAGAAAGCAAACGTGAAGCGATTTTTCGGCACAAGTGTTGAACTATTCAAAACTTTGCTTTAGTTGAGGGATAAAAGGGCGGCATTTATTATCAAGATAAAAGAGGGTAGAGGGGTTGTATCAATAGCTCGGTTATAGGCGGGGGGCGCGTGGGTAAGCGTGAATTGTTTGTGGGTAGTTTATAACAAAAAAATAATTGTGTTTTCAACAGCAGTTCTAAGACGCGGTTAAAAACAAAAAAGTCTTCTTGCTCAGCTACAGGGGCGGCGCAACCGGGGGGGCCGGGGGGGGGGGGGGGGGGGAGCCGGCCCCCTTACTTTTTTGGCAGAAAATATATGTCTATATGTATTTTTTATGATCGGAAAGAAATGCAAGAAAAGAAAGAGGGAAGAAGGAGGAGAGGAAGGGAGAAAGAGAGTGTTTATCCACATTTTCATCTGCCTACTGGAAAATTACAAAGTTTTACGAAGTCCCTCTAGCCTTACTCTATAGCAAACAGACAGGATATCTTTCCTTTACGAAGTGTGTATTTTTAATAGCACTCTCTGAATAAATCATTTATGATGCCATATAAACCAATATTGTGAAAAATATTACCTTTCATGAGCGTACATGTAATTCGGCGATGAAAATGCAAAGAATTCATCACAATTTTGTTGTGAGGTAATGAAAAACTGAGTGTCGAATTTGAGAGAACATGCAATTTTAATGGCAGAATAAACTTTATTTGGTCAAAATCGACCCAGAAACGGCTGAAATATCAATAAATATATCTGATCTTATAATTATTTGGGGCCCAAATAATTAGATGATTTTTTCAAAAAATAAAAAAAATGCTTGCACTTTTTCAAAAAATTTAAAAAGCGCTTTTTAATTAGTTGTTGATGATCTCTCTATTTTATCATTATTTCAATAAAACATCACATGCGTAATTTCGTATGAAAAATGGTTGAAACCAATGCCTTTTTAGAAAGCGCCCTCTTGTGTTTTAATGGCTCTTTTTGAATGATAACAGGCTTTTTACTTAGTCGTTTGTAATTTTGTATACCTTTCGAGCATGGTGGAGTTATAACTATTAAAACTATTAAAATCGTATACAGTCAAACCTGTGTATAGCGACCACCAAATATAAACAAGAACAGTGGCCGCTATAATCAGGTGACCTTTATAGACAGGCGTCAAAATATCGTTTACAGTCAAACCTGCGTATACTGACAACCAAAGGGAAACAACAAATTGGCCGCTATAAACAGGTGACCATTATAGACAGATTCCATAATATCGCTTGCAGTCAAACTTGTGTATAATGACCACCGAAGGGAAACTGAATAAAAAGTGACCGCTATATATATTCAGGTAACCTTTATGGACAGGTTCTATAAAATCGTATATGGGAAACAAGAAAATTGGTCACTATAATCAGGTGACCTTTATAGACAGGTGCCAAAATATAGATAACAGTCAAACCTGTGTATAATGACCACCAAAGGGAAACACAAAAATTGGCCGTTATAATATACAGGTGACCATCATAGACAGGTTCAAAAATATCGTTAACAGTCAAACCTGTGTATAATGACCACCAAAGGGAAACAAGACAATTGACCGCTATAAACAGGTTACCTTAATAGACAGGCTCCAAAATATCGTTTACAGTCAAACAGCTGTGTATAACAACCACCAAAGGAAAACAAGAAAATTGGCCGCTATAAACAGGTCACCTTTTAGATCTTATTTTGTTTACCGCCTATCTAGGCTACATGGCCATCAATGTTCGGATTGACCGTGCAAGTCCAAGGTTGTAATTTTTCCCGATGCATAGTAGTCTAGGCTCTATACTCTGTTTTTACACCTTTCCCCCATATATCGCGTAACCCGGTGCATCTATGCCCGGTGAATCTGAACGGAAACAGTACAGTTCATCGGGCGTACAGATGCACCGGGTTTATACGCGTATATGGGGGAAAGGTGTATACAGAGTATAGAACTTAGACTAGATGCATAGCTGCGGAGAGTCTAGGATCGAGACCCTCGATCGCATGCTGAACTCCTACCACCGCACCCACCACAGAAATACATTACAGAGCGCGTTGCGTTTTTTAATAGTTGCTGCTGATCTCGCTATTTAATCCTTATATCATAGTATTTATATTGTATTTCTGTGGCGCGTTGATAATATAGCGCCACCAACGAGAGAGATCTGCACAACGAGAGAGGCACCACCAAAGAGAGAGATCTGCACAACGAGAGAGGTCTGAAAACATCTGTAGCTGTACGCGGCTGGATGGCAGCGAAAGATATTTTTAAATTGAAATATAAAAATGTGTGAAGTTTTTACATGAAATTTGATTTCATGGATGTAATGTTTTTTTATTTATATTTTCATCAAGTCATTGACAGTTGCAAGTCTTAAATGTCAGTTTTTGAGCTACAACTTTCTGAAGTTAGGAGAAAAATTTTGGAAAATTCGGACAGCCACATTTTGATTGCTATTTATATCGACCGTGGAAGGAAATACCGACATGCACGCTTGGTTTAGGGAAAATTAGTTATGTATTTATACATAATTTACAAACAACTTTTCCTGATTTGGTTTAATTTTCTAAATATAAAATTAACAATTCACGTTAAAAGCAGCTGAATCAACATTTGGAGCGCGACTCTATTGGGAGTTTATACCTTGTCTAGCGGCGTGGCTATTCTTTGCCGTTGCTTGTTACGCATTTTGCAGCATAAAAGTCAATGAGTGTGCAGAACTCACTCACGCCGTCAGAAATGTATAGCAACAAACTCGGTCAATAATTTCTTATCAGATTATGAAATTAGATTTTAAACGTGTGGAATAGATAAAAGACTTAACATTTAACCCAGGTAAGATGATTTATATAATTTATTTTATTGTTAAAACTGTTATTTTGGGTTTTTCGAAGAGTTCAAGGGAATGTGGGGCAAAGCACGTGAAATTTTCCTAGATAGCGATACCGATACGCACGGGTACGTTCTACGCGCAGAATCGAATGATTTGATGTTCATGATAATCATGGCTAACAAATAATTTTCAGAGGCATTTATCTAAAAAATTAACATATTAAGACTTGTAACACCCAATCAATGAAATCAAGAAAAGATCCCAAATATTACTCAGATTATAATCGCACGGGGGTGTGTGGCTGAGACCTCCTAACCCATACCCACATCTAAGGGTCCTTTTACTGTAAATAGGTACCCATGTCTAAGGATTTTTGTTCGCCGGCGTCGCATGTTCGCTGTGTATTTCCCGCAAATTTTGTGGTTTCTTTTAGCGAGCGTAGCGAGCTTGAAATTTTTTGCAATTTCGCATCGGCAAATCCCCAAATCCCGGATAAAAGAGAGGAAATTAAAAAAAGGGACCCATGTCTAAGGATTTTGTTAATGAAAAGGGGACCCATGTCTAAGGATCTTTCTTGAAAAAGTCACCCTTCCCAGCGGCACATCCCCGTATACCCAATATACGTGATTACCCCCCCACCCCCACGGGCTTCGGTCAATTCTAAAAGACCGCCCGATCAGGCAAATAGCCAATCAGCGGCGCTCGCTGCTTGTAGCGAGGTCAAACGTTCATCATCAGCGCTCGCACGTGTAGAGTGTGGTTCAACGATCTGAGTCTACGTCCGTATGCCGCGTTGACCGATTGCGAAACGGCTTGTAAACCAGAGTTGTTTTAGCGCGGCGGACGTACTAATAGATCGTTCCTGCGTCGGTGAAAGCCACGACCCTGGGTACGACCCTGGGCGTAATTAGCTCCGTGGCCGTGGTCGTAATCTTCTATCGATCGCTGGCCGCTTGTCTTCGCGCATGCGCATATGCGTATTTTTTGTTAACGTTTTTGCCATCTATTTTGGGGGAAAATTGCCGAAGTTCAGTGACCATTGGCTGTCTTTTCTGTCTAAGAGGGTAGCCTAAAACCAACCCCAAACCTTACTGCCAGCTCTAAAAGAATATTTCCTCTGATTCTATTGAAATAATATGATGGTTGGGGTGTTCTTTTAATCTTAAAGGTGCACCAGTCCTGTAAAGTGTCAGATATTGCTAAACGACACGATATAAGAGAAACGAGGAAGCTCCAAGTAATTTTCGTGGAGTTAGACACTTTACAGGTGCACCTTTAATTTCTCGTGCAAAATTCCAGTAGATATGAATAGAATTATACCTGCACTCATGAGCAGAACTATGAAATGTATACTTTTAAAATAAATTATTACTTATTATTGATATTACACATAAATTATTACTAATCATGACACATAATTGTAGAGGTATATAATAATATATCAAGAACTTGAACTACATAAATCAAAACACATGGGACTGTATATAGGCGGCCCAATGACTGCAAACAACTCGCCTATGAAACGTGATTTCAGCCTTTTGTATGTCATTATCATTTCGATTTGTACAGCCAAATGCCATGTAATGTGCCATCCCATATCAGAATACAATCAACACTTTTTATCTAACGAGAACAATTGGTAAAATGTATCTGGAAAAGGTTTACGAATGTTACACACTATAAACAGCGGGTTATCGACGGTCCATGATGATGGTCCCAATATGGCCGCCATGCGCGCGCGGCGGCCTCATTTTTGAATGGCCAATCAACGTGCAGCCGCCCGTCCATTAGTAGAGGTCAGTGGTACTAACATACAGCAGAGCGCTGAGCGAGTCACGTGTGCACACTTCGCACAATCAAAGTCCGTGCCGCCGCTGCTTAGCGTGATACGGAGCAGCCAGCAGCGCAGGCCGGCGGTGATCGATTGAGGATTACGGCCGGCCAGATAGCTAACAATGCCAGCACTTACAATAACACGGAAGTTCTACCAGCAGTGTTGAATTGAATAGGCCGCAAGTTTGCTTGCAAATCTGAATTGAAGTGTGTATCTCAGCTGAAAGCACTTGACGTTTTCCATGTGTGAGTCAAAATAGACAGTAAACAAAACAAACAGCTTCAAAATTTGTTGTTCGTAATCTAGGCGGCAGATTTTAGACTAGACTAGGGGTATAGTTCGATATTTAGCTATAAAGCTGGAAACTGGCTTTTATAGTCTAAGTAACATGCTGCGTACGCTGTAATGGCCGCGGCTATGTCTGCATCGGAAAATGACAACCGTCCACGCCCGCAGTTACGGCCAAACCGATCATTGATGCCCGCTTTAAGCGGAACAAAAATGAGATCGGGAAACTTAATCCGTTGGCCGCGTTAGGCAGGTGGCCGCTATAGGCTAGGCTAGGTATTATTTCACTTCGATGTTCGTGTTCTTCAATTAGCTGGTGATAAGCCTACGATCAGCCTACATGACATGACCTTCTCCCTTCTTTTCTATTCTCTTTTCTTCTCTCTCTTGTTTTCTCTTCTTTTTTTTTAGGCTGAAAAGTGGTACGGTCGAATCCGTACCAACGACGGGCCTGCGTATTTCAATAGACATAATTGGTGTGGCGCGTGTGGGAGGGCGTGTATTGTTTGATCTACAGAAAGGAAGACACAAAAGACTCCCCGTGTCCTGTTATTTTGTTGTCGCGTTACCCCAACAGAAAGCAAACGTGAAGCGATTTTTCGGCACAAGTGTTGAACTATTCAAAACTTTGCTTTAGTTGAGGGATAAAAGGGCGGCATTTATTATCAAGATAAAAGAGGGTAGAGGGGTTGTATCAATAGCTCGGTTATAGGCGGGGGGCGCGTGGGTAAGCGTGAATTGTTTGTGGGTAGTTTATAACAAAAAAATAATTGTGTTTTCAACAGCAGTTCTAAGACGCGGTTAAAAACAAAAAAGTCTTCTTGCTCAGCTACAGGGGCGGCGCAACCGGGGGGGCCGGGGGGGGGGGGGGGGGGGAGCCGGCCCCCTTACTTTTTTGGCAGAAAATATATGTCTATATGTATTTTTTATGATCGGAAAGAAATGCAAGAAAAGAAAGAGGGAAGAAGGAGGAGAGGAAGGGAGAAAGAGAGTGTTTATCCACATTTTCATCTGCCTACTGGAAAATTACAAAGTTTTACGAAGTCCCTCTAGCCTTACTCTATAGCAAACAGACAGGATATCTTTCCTTTACGAAGTGTGTATTTTTAATAGCACTCTCTGAATAAATCATTTATGATGCCATATAAACCAATATTGTGAAAAATATTACCTTTCATGAGCGTACATGTAATTCGGCGATGAAAATGCAAAGAATTCATCACAATTTTGTTGTGAGGTAATGAAAAACTGAGTGTCGAATTTGAGAGAACATGCAATTTTAATGGCAGAATAAACTTTATTTGGTCAAAATCGACCCAGAAACGGCTGAAATATCAATAAATATATCTGATCTTATAATTATTTGGGGCCCAAATAATTAGATGATTTTTTCAAAAAATAAAAAAAATGCTTGCACTTTTTCAAAAAATTTAAAAAGCGCTTTTTAATTAGTTGTTGATGATCTCTCTATTTTATCATTATTTCAATAAAACATCACATGCGTAATTTCGTATGAAAAATGGTTGAAACCAATGCCTTTTTAGAAAGCGCCCTCTTGTGTTTTAATGGCTCTTTTTGAATGATAACAGGCTTTTTACTTAGTCGTTTGTAATTTTGTATACCTTTCGAGCATGGTGGAGTTATAACTATTAAAACTATTAAAATCGTATACAGTCAAACCTGTGTATAGCGACCACCAAATATAAACAAGAACAGTGGCCGCTATAATCAGGTGACCTTTATAGACAGGCGTCAAAATATCGTTTACAGTCAAACCTGCGTATACTGACAACCAAAGGGAAACAACAAATTGGCCGCTATAAACAGGTGACCATTATAGACAGATTCCATAATATCGCTTGCAGTCAAACTTGTGTATAATGACCACCGAAGGGAAACTGAATAAAAAGTGACCGCTATATATATTCAGGTAACCTTTATGGACAGGTTCTATAAAATCGTATATGGGAAACAAGAAAATTGGTCACTATAATCAGGTGACCTTTATAGACAGGTGCCAAAATATAGATAACAGTCAAACCTGTGTATAATGACCACCAAAGGGAAACACAAAAATTGGCCGTTATAATATACAGGTGACCATCATAGACAGGTTCAAAAATATCGTTAACAGTCAAACCTGTGTATAATGACCACCAAAGGGAAACAAGACAATTGACCGCTATAAACAGGTTACCTTAATAGACAGGCTCCAAAATATCGTTTACAGTCAAACAGCTGTGTATAACAACCACCAAAGGAAAACAAGAAAATTGGCCGCTATAAACAGGTCACCTTTTAGATCTTATTTTGTTTACCGCCTATCTAGGCTACATGGCCATCAATGTTCGGATTGACCGTGCAAGTCCAAGGTTGTAATTTTTCCCGATGCATAGTAGTCTAGGCTCTATACTCTGTTTTTACACCTTTCCCCCATATATCGCGTAACCCGGTGCATCTATGCCCGGTGAATCTGAACGGAAACAGTACAGTTCATCGGGCGTACAGATGCACCGGGTTTATACGCGTATATGGGGGAAAGGTGTATACAGAGTATAGAACTTAGACTAGATGCATAGCTGCGGAGAGTCTAGGATCGAGACCCTCGATCGCATGCTGAACTCCTACCACCGCACCCACCACAGAAATACATTACAGAGCGCGTTGCGTTTTTTAATAGTTGCTGCTGATCTCGCTATTTAATCCTTATATCATAGTATTTATATTGTATTTCTGTGGCGCGTTGATAATATAGCGCCACCAACGAGAGAGATCTGCACAACGAGAGAGGCACCACCAAAGAGAGAGATCTGCACAACGAGAGAGGTCTGAAAACATCTGTAGCTGTACGCGGCTGGATGGCAGCGAAAGATATTTTTAAATTGAAATATAAAAATGTGTGAAGTTTTTACATGAAATTTGATTTCATGGATGTAATGTTTTTTTATTTATATTTTCATCAAGTCATTGACAGTTGCAAGTCTTAAATGTCAGTTTTTGAGCTACAACTTTCTGAAGTTAGGAGAAAAATTTTGGAAAATTCGGACAGCCACATTTTGATTGCTATTTATATCGACCGTGGAAGGAAATACCGACATGCACGCTTGGTTTAGGGAAAATTAGTTATGTATTTATACATAATTTACAAACAACTTTTCCTGATTTGGTTTAATTTTCTAAATATAAAATTAACAATTCACGTTAAAAGCAGCTGAATCAACATTTGGAGCGCGACTCTATTGGGAGTTTATACCTTGTCTAGCGGCGTGGCTATTCTTTGCCGTTGCTTGTTACGCATTTTGCAGCATAAAAGTCAATGAGTGTGCAGAACTCACTCACGCCGTCAGAAATGTATAGCAACAAACTCGGTCAATAATTTCTTATCAGATTATGAAATTAGATTTTAAACGTGTGGAATAGATAAAAGACTTAACATTTAACCCAGGTAAGATGATTTATATAATTTATTTTATTGTTAAAACTGTTATTTTGGGTTTTTCGAAGAGTTCAAGGGAATGTGGGGCAAAGCACGTGAAATTTTCCTAGATAGCGATACCGATACGCACGGGTACGTTCTACGCGCAGAATCGAATGATTTGATGTTCATGATAATCATGGCTAACAAATAATTTTCAGAGGCATTTATCTAAAAAATTAACATATTAAGACTTGTAACACCCAATCAATGAAATCAAGAAAAGATCCCAAATATTACTCAGATTATAATCGCACGGGGGTGTGTGGCTGAGACCTCCTAACCCATACCCACATCTAAGGGTCCTTTTACTGTAAATAGGTACCCATGTCTAAGGATTTTTGTTCGCCGGCGTCGCATGTTCGCTGTGTATTTCCCGCAAATTTTGTGGTTTCTTTTAGCGAGCGTAGCGAGCTTGAAATTTTTTGCAATTTCGCATCGGCAAATCCCCAAATCCCGGATAAAAGAGAGGAAATTAAAAAAAGGGACCCATGTCTAAGGATTTTGTTAATGAAAAGGGGACCCATGTCTAAGGATCTTTCTTGAAAAAGTCACCCTTCCCAGCGGCACATCCCCGTATACCCAATATACGTGATTACCCCCCCACCCCCACGGGCTTCGGTCAATTCTAAAAGACCGCCCGATCAGGCAAATAGCCAATCAGCGGCGCTCGCTGCTTGTAGCGAGGTCAAACGTTCATCATCAGCGCTCGCACGTGTAGAGTGTGGTTCAACGATCTGAGTCTACGTCCGTATGCCGCGTTGACCGATTGCGAAACGGCTTGTAAACCAGAGTTGTTTTAGCGCGGCGGACGTACTAATAGATCGTTCCTGCGTCGGTGAAAGCCACGACCCTGGGTACGACCCTGGGCGTAATTAGCTCCGTGGCCGTGGTCGTAATCTTCTATCGATCGCTGGCCGCTTGTCTTCGCGCATGCGCATATGCGTATTTTTTGTTAACGTTTTTGCCATCTATTTTGGGGGAAAATTGCCGAAGTTCAGTGACCATTGGCTGTCTTTTCTGTCTAAGAGGGTAGCCTAAAACCAACCCCAAACCTTACTGCCAGCTCTAAAAGAATATTTCCTCTGATTCTATTGAAATAATATGATGGTTGGGGTGTTCTTTTAATCTTAAAGGTGCACCAGTCCTGTAAAGTGTCAGATATTGCTAAACGACACGATATAAGAGAAACGAGGAAGCTCCAAGTAATTTTCGTGGAGTTAGACACTTTACAGGTGCACCTTTAATTTCTCGTGCAAAATTCCAGTAGATATGAATAGAATTATACCTGCACTCATGAGCAGAACTATGAAATGTATACTTTTAAAATAAATTATTACTTATTATTGATATTACACATAAATTATTACTAATCATGACACATAATTGTAGAGGTATATAATAATATATCAAGAACTTGAACTACATAAATCAAAACACATGGGACTGTATATAGGCGGCCCAATGACTGCAAACAACTCGCCTATGAAACGTGATTTCAGCCTTTTGTATGTCATTATCATTTCGATTTGTACAGCCAAATGCCATGTAATGTGCCATCCCATATCAGAATACAATCAACACTTTTTATCTAACGAGAACAATTGGTAAAATGTATCTGGAAAAGGTTTACGAATGTTACACACTATAAACAGCGGGTTATCGACGGTCCATGATGATGGTCCCAATATGGCCGCCATGCGCGCGCGGCGGCCTCATTTTTGAATGGCCAATCAACGTGCAGCCGCCCGTCCATTAGTAGAGGTCAGTGGTACTAACATACAGCAGAGCGCTGAGCGAGTCACGTGTGCACACTTCGCACAATCAAAGTCCGTGCCGCCGCTGCTTAGCGTGATACGGAGCAGCCAGCAGCGCAGGCCGGCGGTGATCGATTGAGGATTACGGCCGGCCAGATAGCTAACAATGCCAGCACTTACAATAACACGGAAGTTCTACCAGCAGTGTTGAATTGAATAGGCCGCAAGTTTGCTTGCAAATCTGAATTGAAGTGTGTATCTCAGCTGAAAGCACTTGACGTTTTCCATGTGTGAGTCAAAATAGACAGTAAACAAAACAAACAGCTTCAAAATTTGTTGTTCGTAATCTAGGCGGCAGATTTTAGACTAGACTAGGGGTATAGTTCGATATTTAGCTATAAAGCTGGAAACTGGCTTTTATAGTCTAAGTAACATGCTGCGTACGCTGTAATGGCCGCGGCTATGTCTGCATCGGAAAATGACAACCGTCCACGCCCGCAGTTACGGCCAAACCGATCATTGATGCCCGCTTTAAGCGGAACAAAAATGAGATCGGGAAACTTAATCCGTTGGCCGCGTTAGGCAGGTGGCCGCTATAGGCTAGACAGTACATACAACACTGCATTGTCTCGGGGAGAATTTCAAGTGGCCGCTGACGGCAGGTGGCCACCAGTACAGGTTTGAATGTACCTTGATCATACTTGTGGCATGTGGGGATGACGACGCCGTTCCCGTCCTAGACATATGCAAATTGGCTGTAATCGACTTGTCCTGTTCACTACCTTCATTATTCTTCAATCCACACGCGTTCACAATAATAATAACGATAATAATGATAATAATAATACTACTAATGAAAATAATAATAATATACAACACGTTCCGTCTTTCGTCATGAACGTCATAATTATGTGTAATATCTGCCTCATACTGTAGTAATGTTTCCTCCCGCACAAAAATGACAAACAAACACCCCCCCCCCCCCCCCACACACACACACACACACACACACACACACACACACACATAGGCGCCGGAAGTGGGGGGGGGGGGCAATCCAAAAAGTGGGGGTGGCAAAACGCGTTTTTGCCCCCAAAAAAAGCCCCCCCCCCCCTCCAAAAAAAAAAAAAAAAAGAAAGAAAAGAAAGAAAGAAAGAAAGAAAAAGGAAAAGAAAAAAATAAATGTATCAGCCAATACTTGTTAATTCTAATGTTTGAAAACTATAGTTATACATCCATTTAACGTTTTCGCTGCGCGCTTCGCGCGCAAACAAATTATCTCAGTTTGTTGTGTAAATTGTGTATGGTACGTCTGGGGTGGATTTTTCTGTACCGGTCCACGTAGTTCCTGTGTAGGCTGTTATTGCTGTTATTGCTGGCAAATTGCACCATTTCAAGTATATGAATGCAAAATCTTCCCTGTGGGAGGGGCATACCACCTCCAAAACCATCCCCCTATGGCTCTGCCCCAGGCCTCGGTCGCTTCGCTCCCTCGGGACTCATTTTTGACTGTAAGCTATGTTGTTGGATCATACATAATGTGGCATATGGTTTATGTTTCTATACACCAAAACTGCACCATTTCAAGTATCCCCGTGGGAGGGGGAAACCCCCTCCCAAACCCTCCCCCTCTGGCTCTGACCCAGCCCTCGCCGTCGCTTCGCTCCCTCGGGACTCATTTTGGGCTGTAAGCTTTGATGTTTGATCATACGAATGTGCCATATGGTTTATGTTTTTATGCACCAGAATGCACCATTTCAAGTATATAAATGCAAAATCTTCCCCGTGGGAGGGGGATACCCCCTCCCAAACCCTCCCCCTCTGGCTCTGCCCCAGCCCTCGGTCGCTTCGCTCCCTCGGGACTAATTTTTGGTTTGTAAGCTATGTTGTTGGATCATGTTTTTATGCACCAGATTGCACAATTTCAAGTAAAAAAATGCAAAAGCTCCCTACCGTGGGAGGGGGGACTCCGCTCAGTCACTTCGCTCCCTCGGGCTTGGTCGCTTTATCCCTCGCAATGTCTCACTCTCACCTCTGGCTCAAAGTTGGTAACTCTGTGAGTGTGGTTGGGCATGAGCCCCTAAACACATAAATCGTGAGCCCCCTTAGTGTTTTGCCCCCCCCCCCCTAATCCAAAACTGCTTCCGGCGCGCCTGCCATGAGCACAGTCAAGAGTGCAGGTGACACTTCCGTATACATGCCATGGTGCATCCAATAAACACATTCTTATTTTGATCAACAAAGAAACATTCTTTTAAAAAAAAAGCTACTACTTTGGAATGCGCGTCCCCCGGACTACCCAGCTATACCTTTCCTATTAAAGTGAGAAATTTCATCTGGCCAAAGTGTTCGGGGCATGGTCCCCCAATCAGGCCCGTCGGAAGGAATTTTAAAGTGGTACGGTCAACGGATTGGGGGGGCGAGGGAGCGAAGCGCCCCGGGGGGGGGGGGGGGGGGGGGGGGGTTGTGGGAAGGGGGTGGTCCCCTCTCCCACGGTAGGGAGCTTTTGCAAATTTTTACTCGAAATAATGCAATCTGGTGTATACATTGGAAGGAAATTTGATAATACTAAATTAAAGAAATCATGACTTAAATCATCTCCCCTCATGATAAGACCGCTATACAGTATACAAACACAATCGAACCTACACACACACACACCAGAAATACACTTACATCGTCCGTGCATGTCTGTATATACTTGGGGGAGGGGGGTGTGCCCCCTCCCACGTGGAGACATTTTGGAAATTGGTGTTTAAAATATCACTGTATAAGTATGGTCATAATTGTCCTTATTATAATTGTTATTATGCATTTTGTAAGATTTTTACAAGATTTAACTTCTACAAAAAGTGGGGATTGTTTGTCTTGTACAGGCCGCCCCCGCATCAAAAAGTGGGGGATATATCCCCGGGGGGGGGGGGGGGGGTGGGGGGTGATCAGATAATTGTCGGACGGGGTGTGCGGCTGAGACCTCCGAACCCATACCCACACCCAAGGGTCCTTTTGCTGTAAATAGGTACCCATGTCTAAGGATTTTTTGTGAAAAATTGACCTAAGGATGTCTAAGGATTTCGAACTTTAAATATTACATTTTTTAGCTGTAATATAAAACAATGGCCAATCATTTTTTTCTTTGATAAAATTCTTCATTAGTAAACTGTACCATACTACAGGGGCGGCGCCAGGGTATTTTTTCTTAGGGAGAGCAAAAGTTTATACTTTGAGGGCGCGAAGCGCCCGAGCGAGGGAGCGAAGCGACCTAGCGGGGGGGAGGTTTGGGAGGGGGTGTCCCCCCTCCTACACCAGGGAACTTTGGCAATTTTTACACTAGAATGGAGCTATCTGGTGCATATCGGAGGTGAAATTCTCAAATTTTCAAATGATAGAAAAACAGTTATGGCGTTATGAAGGGTAATATATAAACACCCGAGGTTGTGAAATATTATGTATGCGAGCGAGCGGAGCGAGCTTGAAAATTGTAGCCATTTCACAGCGGAAATTGCTATTTGTTTCAATATAATTGTATGTTATATTCGTTTATGATATGGCGTTATGAAGGGTTATATAGAAACAGGTTGTGAAATATTATGTATGTTAGCAATTTCTCATCGGCAAATCCCAAAATCCCGGAGAAAATGAGGGAGAAAAGAGGGAAAAGGAATAAATGAAAAAAGGGACCCATGTCTAAGGATCTTTCTTAAAAAAGTCACCCTTCCCAGCGGCACATCCCCGTATACCCAATATACTTGAGTACCCCCCCCCCCCCCCCCCCCTGGTATCCCCTATCCCCCGAGATCATACGCCCGTGGACACACTTAAACACACGCTGTTGATCCCAAGTTTATCTCCTATTGGAACTGTTGTTTCTGGCGTACATTGTCTGGTTAGGTGGATCTGTAAATGATGCGCTTGATGTAGAAGGATCATTTTCAAGATGGGGACAAAAGGTTCTCAACATTATGGATCTCTATTTGGGGTGCCTCTTAACCTAACATTTTCTGACAAGCCAAAACAAAAAATCAGCAGAATTGTTTCGTTTATTTGCTGACTTCTTCCCCATCCCCCCCCCCCCCCTCACCCCCCGGCCCACCCCCTGGATCCGCCCTGACCCCCTTACCAGTGAAGGGCGGGAAGAATGGTGTCCAAATGATCGTGTCCTATATAAAGGCCTACGTTGGAATTGAAAGCAAATTTTAAAAATAGAATGAAGAGGTGACGAAAATGGGCGGGAAAATTTATATAGGCCTAACCTATACATAGGAGGTTTTACGGTGAGGTGGTGAGCTTAATTTATCACTTTCTTGAGGATATTATTTTTTAAATTTGCGATTGGATGACAAAGTTTTTGTGGCATACGCTGTTCTTCGGCTTCTCGGCATTTATTCATTACTGCACATTTCATATAAATTTACAAGTCATATAGTTTTTACGATTGGTTACAAACTTCGGTTTATATGATAATGCGTTACATAAGTATGGAAAAAAGGTAATGTCACTTCGATGTTCGTGTTCTTCCATTAGCTGGTGACGATCAGCCTACATGGCATGACATTTATCATCCTCACACCTTCTCTCTTCTTTTCTCTTCTCTTTTCTTCTCCCTCTCCACTCTCTCTCTTTTTATTTCTTCTTTTTTTTAGGCTGAAAAGTGATACGGACGAATCGTACCATCCGTAGCGGCTCCGACGGGCCTGCCCCCAAACTCCTAGCTAACTGCCTAAGCGTTGTTCGTATGCTGGTTTATCCCGCACCACGCGTTCATTCTCGGCCCCCGCGCGCGTATGGCGGCAATATACGCACTAAGGTCACTGCTCATTATCTCACGCCTTGGCTGATTTTGGCTCCGAAATGATCGGAACGTGTTTTTTTTCCGGGTATCGCGATATATCAGAGAGCATTGCGCGTTTAGTGGGCCTACATAGCGATAGTGGAATGGATGCATTATAGTGCGCCCCCCGCGGTATAAAACGTTCACAGTCGGAACTACCAATCTCCTTGTTCCGCCGTTATATGAATGACTTTTAGCTTACATCTATCAAGTTGACATGCCATTATCCATGTTTCGGTATTAGTTCGGTTCTGATTTATAATATATAGTTTCTATAAGTATGTCTTTAATCATATGTTACCGAGCAGCCCAAATTGAGACACGTCTTGACATAAATCATGTCACGTGCCATTATCCATGTTTCGGTTTTAGTTCGGTTCTGATTAATTATATAATTATAGTTCCTATAAGTATGTCATTAATCATATTTTAAAAATGTATCAATTCTATTTCCTTCTCGAGTACAGTTCGGCACACTTGTATCCATAGTGAGTGGTTACTTTAAAAGGTAAATTCATTTTCGGCTACTAGTTTAAATAAAAATGTAAGGTTTACTGAACCTCTTATAAATGATAGAAATGAAGATCAATTTCTTCCTCATGTCTCGATCCTCATGCTCAGTCTTTGTAGGTATAGTCCACTTTTGGGTTCCCTTCTCTTTCCATTGAAGAATAACAGTAGCTCTATCCACACTGATCTTTGTAGAAAGATTCCTTTCTTTTGCAGCTTAAAATCTCGAAGGGTCGACTAAGAATCTTTCTCAGGGGGCTATTTTACAAAGCTTCTAAGTTAAAATTAAACTCTAATGGAAAGCTATTATTTGATTTGTGACTTTTGTACATTCATATATTTGGTATACAACATTAAAATGTGTTTAAAGATATATGTGAGTATTTGTCAAGGTCTACTTTAGCGACTGAAACTATGATCTTATCATAATAACCTGGTAATAAATGACTAAGCACGCTCCAATGAAGATACAAATCCGAAATAATACGTTTGGAGTGAATGTTTAAGCAAACTACGTGTTCGACTGCAAATAACGATTGAAACACAAAGAAAACAAGTGTTTGGGGCACGGTCCCACAATGTCCTTGTTCCGCCGTTATATGAATGACCTTTAGCTTACATTTAACAAGTTGACGTGCCATTATCCATGTTTCGGTTTTAGTTCGGATCTGATTTATAATATAATTATAGTTTCTATAAGTTTGTCATTAATCATAATTGATTCTATTTCCTTCTCCAGTCCAGTTCGGCACCCTTGTAGCCATAGTGAGTGGTTACTTAAAAAGGATCAGGGGGTATTTCACAAATCTTTTAAGTAAAATTTAAATTCTAAGTTAGACTTTAAATAATAGAAAGCCATTATAAGGTGATAGGTACATCATAGGTATCACCTCTTGTTTTCGTCATATTTGTCATTAGGTGTATTATATATCATCTTTATTAACTTCAAACGAATAACAAAATATGTAAAACATAGAGACCCTGGTCCACTGTCACAAATGAAATGAATAAACCATTTCAAAGTGACATGATACAGAGTGTCTATCGCCGATAAACAGTGTTTATCGCGAAAAACTATGTTTAGCGACTGATAAACATAGTTTATCGCAATAACACAGTTTATCAAGCGATAAACAGTGTGTATCGGTCGATAAACATTGTTTATCGCTCGATAAACATAGGCGTGTGTAACTCCACGGTCGGCCGAAGGTTTTAAACCATCGGGAGGTCACGTGACGCCATCGTGACCTGACGTCGTGTGGCCATCGTTTTGGTTTTGGTCGTTTTGGTCGTGTGGCCTTCGTGTAAACTACTTAATTCACATCTTCTTGTTGCCTTCGTGTGTGGTTCGGGTCATAGGCGCCGGAAGTGGGGGGGGGGGGGGGGGGCAGGGGGGGCGAACGCGTTTTTGCCCCCCAAAAAAGCCCTCCCCCCCTCAAAAAAAAAAAAAAAAGAAAGAAAGAAAGAAAGGAAAAGGAAAAGAAAAAATAAATGTATCAGCCAATACTTGTTAATTCTAACGTTTGAAAACTATAGTTATACATCCATTTAACGTTTTCGCTGCGCGCTTCGCGCGCAAACAAATTATCTCAGTTTGTTGTGTAACTTGCGTATGGTACGTCTGGGGTGGATTTTTCTGTACCGGTCCACGTAGTTCCTGTGTAGGCTGTTATTGCTCTGGCTGTTTGTGTTACGTGCACCAAATTGCACCATTTCAAGTATATGAATGCAAAATCTTCCCCGTGGGAGGGGCATACCACCTCCAAAACCATCCCCCTATGGCTCTGCCCCAGCCCTCGGTCGCTTCGCTCCCTCGGGACTCATTTTTGACTGTAAGCTATGTTATTGGATCATACATAATGTGGCATATGGTTTATGTTTCTATGCACAAAAACTGCACCATTTCAAGTATATAAATGCAAAATTTTCCCCGTGGGAGGGGGAAACCCCCTCCCAAACCCTCCCCCTCTGGCTCTGACCCAGCCCTCGCCGTCGCTTCGCTCCCTCGGGACTCATTTTTGGCTGTAAGCTATGTTGTTGGATCATACATAATGTTGCACATGGTTTATGTTTTTATGCACTAAATTGCACCATTTCAAGTATATAAATGCAAAATCTTCCCCGTGGGAGGGGGAAACCCCCTCCCAAACCCTCCCCCTCTGGCTCTGCCCAACCCTCGGTCGCTTCGCTCCCTCGGGACTCATTTTGGGCTGTAAGCTTTGATGTTTGATCATACGAATGTGCCATATGGTTTATGTTTTTATGCACCAGAATGCACCATTTCAAGTATATAAATGCAAAATCTTCCCCGTGGGAGGGGGATACCCCCTCCCAAACCCTCCCCCTCTGGCTCTGCCCCAGCCCTCGGTCGCTTCGCTCCCTCGGGACTAATTTTTGGTTGTAAGCTATGTTGTTGGATCATGTTTTTATGCACCAGATTGCACAATTTCAAGTAAAAAAATGCAAAAGCTCCCTACCGTGGGAGGGGGGACTCCGCTCAGTCACTTCGCTCCCTCGGGCTTGGTCGCTTTATCCTCGCAATGTCTCACTCTCACCTCCTCTCACCTCTGGCTCAAAGTTGGCAACTCTGTGAGTGCCCAGGTCGAAATTCCCATAGAACCAAGACCCATAAGATTCCCATAGAGACCCATAGGCCTATGGGTCTCTATGGGAATCCTATGGGTTTCAATAGGGAAAGTGGAACATGGGGTTTCTATGGGTTCTATGGGTTCTATGGGTTTCTATGGGTTTCTATGGGTGTGGGTTTGTATGGGTCCTATGGGTTTTAATGGGTTCCTATGGGTTTCTATGGGTTTTTATTTTATTGATTTCTGTTGGTCCCATAGAAACCCATATAAACCCATAGAAACCCATGGGACTTGGGTGTTGTTGGGCATGAGCCCCTAAACACATAAATCGTGAGCCCCCCTTAGTGTTTTGCCCCCCAATCCAAAACTGCTTCCGGCGCGCCTGCACACACACACACACACACCCACACATACACATACAGTCAAACATAAACAAACACACATACACGCAAGAAACCGAAAACAGACACACATACCCACATGACTGTATACATTGGGTGCTGGTTAATCTGACAATTAACTAGGGTTCGTTTATCCAGTATTTTCCCATTAATCTGAAGTCTCGTAATTCCGGAAGGTTAGTAAATCCGATCAAGAAATAACGTATGTTACTCCAAAATATCCTTTAGGTTATTTGATGTTTTGATTAACAAATCCTATTTCAATTTCGGATGAACGAACTACATGTACATTCAATTATGTTTTTCTTTTCAACGAACCCGTTTCCATTTTCGCCCGAATGATTCTTCAGATTTTTCCCGGAGAATCGGAATAACGGCCGTATGTGCAGTTTAACAACCCCATTCGGAGTATTCAAATGTTTAAATCACTAAATAACAATCAAGATATCATGCTTTCGCGTAAAAGCGATAAACGCAAATTGCTTTTTATAGAGGATGAATCGTTCTAACAAATAGAGCATCGCAATGAAACTATAGATGGGCTTTAAAGAGAAAGACGTTTAAAGCTGTGTGGGCATCGCCCGATGAGTCAACATTATCACAATGAACTTTTTGGCTTCAGCAGGAATAGATTAGTGCGTCCTCTAACAAAAGAGTGCAAGTATCGTCCGGACGAATTAACGTTATCTCAATAAATTAGATTGGCCTCACAGGGACGGATTAAGTGCATTTTCTAACAAAAGAGGGTGGACATTCGTCGCGACGAATCAACCTCATCACAATCAACAATATTGGCTTCACGGGGAATGGATTAGTGCGTCTTGTATCGTCGGGACGAATTAGAACTATAACAATGAAATAACTCGCTTTCGAAGGGATAAGAAAAGTGCGTTTTTTAACAAAAGATAAGTATTTAACGATCGTTCCGACGCGTCGGAGCGACCGGAAACTTACAATACAATCACAGACAAACGATCAGACCTTATAATGAGCAAGGTCTGAATTTTAATGAGCTTCTTATACAATATTTGGGAATCGTCCAGACGAATGAAAACATTCTTTTGTGCTACATCGCCGCTCTTCGCCGATCGTATTAACAGAATTTGGACGTCTTGCCTTAGTCTGCTCGTGGCCGTTAAAGGCGTTGCATGTGCATGCATGAGTGAGTGAGTGTAACAATGATTTAATTAAATAATTTATAATTATACTAGTTAATGAATCGGGTCAATCTATCAATCAATCATTTAATCTAACAATCAATCAACCAATCAATGAGTGAGTGATCAGTAATATAATATAGTGGGGTGAATAAAACAATGATTGAATTAAATAATTTATAATTATGGTGAATGAATCGGGTCAATCTACCAATCAATTAATCAATCAATCAATCAATCAACCATCAATCAATCAATCAATCAATCAATCAACCAATCAATCAATCAATCAATCAATCAATCAATCAATCAATCAATCAATCAACCAATCAATCAATCAATCAATCAATCAATCAATCAATCAATCAATCAATCAATAAATCAATAAATCAATCAATCAATTTAATTTAATTATTTGACACACGGAGCTAGCTACTTGACTACCGAAGTAGTTGGTACGGTAGGACTTTTTGTCGGTCGATTACCCTCCGAAACATTTTATTTTATTTGTATATATTTGTTATTTAATAAACCGGCTAGGAGGTTGCAAAAAAGGCCTTGTCTATATCGAGCTATATAGTCTTATCTAGTTTAGTCCAGTTTATTTCTGACTAGGTCTAGGCCTACTGCCTACTGCCATACTGGGCCTATGCCCAGGCGAAGCCAGGCAAGCACGGTTGAACTATAATATAATAATTACCTGAATAATTAAGCAATATTCCATGCAGCATGATATCACTATCAGTACCAATATATAGAACTAGAGTAGTCTAGTCAAGACCGTAATTGTAATAGCGTCAGTCAGTGCAAGTGCAAGTGGAATAAACAGAGACAGATGTTTGCTTAATGGCTGCCTAAAACAATAAGTCTAAGAGTGACTGAGTGTTCAAAGTCTTTATTAGGCTTAGCCTAGCCTAGGGCTAAGTAAGGATTAACCTTAATTAATAGGCTAGCATGCCGGCCTCGGGGGCTAGGCCTAGCCCTAGGATGATATTAAATTGTTAGCCTTAATCTTACTCGATTTTAGACTTAGCTTAGCCTTAGCCTTAGCCCCAGGGGCAAGGAGTATGCTATGCTTAACTTAAGACATATCTAGACTATAGTACTAGTAAGGTAGTAGGCCTATCCGGGCCTGTCAGCTCTTGACTAACTAGTTCTCCTAGGACTATGCCTATAGTCTAGAACTAGTAAACTAGGCTACTACATCTAGTACTAGATAGTACTACTAGAATAAGATAAGTAAGTACAAAATATTAATAGTATTATTGAAGTCTGTGTAAAATAAAAATCCACTTGGTCTTGGAGAAGTACATAAATAAGGCCGAAGCGAAGGCGAAGCGAAGTCTATAGCTGCATAATTGTGCATGCAATATTACGTTGTTTGTTTAGGTTATTTTGGCGTACGTGTAATTACCATATGACTTAATTAATTACATAAATTAGACTCAAGATCAGACTCGTATTGGTTGTTTATTGATCTTAATAATGTATCCCCAAGAAATGTATCACTAATATTGGCTTACAAAAATAATAACCCTCAATTATGTTTGATTTTTGTACTAAATATTCAAGAAGACGGTAAATCTAGGTACTTTATAGACCGTGTGTTAATGATATTTGCAAACACAAGTATTCAATTCATATTCTAAATTAAGATCGACTAGCCTACGTTATGATTAAATTCATTGATTTGACGTTCACACTAAATCATTGGCGGCGGGGAAGAGGGGGGGGGGGGGGGGAGGGGGGGGGGGGGCTGGTGGCGGTCACTTGGCAAATGAACGAGGGTCAATTTGATAAAATTATTAAAGGGTACCCACCACTCCAAAAATAATATTCTTATTAAAGAAAGGTAACATCTTTAGTATTCCATTCCATCAACAAGTTCACAAAAATATGTTTCCAGAAAAAAAAAATATAATTGGAAACGCATCGCCATTCTAAAGCATGCGTTCATGCGGTCTGAATTACGCAGACTGCTATGTGTGCGGTGAATTGCAACGTGTGCAAGAGCGAACGAATCGCCCGGGAATCTATTGTTTACAAACGTGCGCGTGAATAGCATTGGCGCACTCGCAAATGGTTGGCCCGTATGGAACCAGGAAATAGCAGTGGTTCCGTAAGTGGTGGAAATTAATTGCTTTTTATGAATTACACAACCCTTTGCAAATGTTAGGTATCTATTTGATATCACAAAACGGTACCGAAACATATAATAATGTGTTGTTCTTTGCCTGGTGGTCCCCCCTTTAATGATACATTTAAAAATATACCACAATCTACTACTTTAGAACTATACTACTTCTTCTTCTACTGCTAGTACTCTATTATAGTACTAATGGAAAGAAAAAAATCTAACTTTTCAGTTATTTTTGTGTCCAGCATCACTTTGGTTTAATTGCCTAATTGTTTTTTATTTATCTTGTACGGTACGTTGGTTTATTTTTAGTTGGATCGTCAAACCCAAGCTGACTATAATTAATTGGTTCATTAATCGTTTCCATTAATTCTAATCAATTATGAATTCATCGTATATACATACTTGTGCTCTAACACTACACTAACACCGAACTTGAAATCACCATTTCTTAAATCCCTAGGGGCTAGTGTTAGGTGAATGGGAAATTTGGTACGCAAATCCATAACACCAGCCATGAAGCTCAGTTCAAGCAGACGACATTTCCATAAAATTACAACACCAGCCACCGGAAGTTGCAAAATTCCAGAGGTCAACTCCTAACACTGCAAGAGTTCAAGTTCGGTGTTTAGGCCGGTGTTAGTGTTTATTAAACACTAACACCAGCGTTAAACACCGAACTTGAAATCACTCATTGTGTCACTCACAGCCTGCTGAGCCCTAAAGCAAAAACTACAAAAACTACTAACTAAAAGAACCAAACTGACTGTTCTTGGTATCGTTTTTCATTGGAAAAGAGACCCTATCCGATTGACATAATAATGTTGTTACTTTATATTGGGAGCCACCCTGTATAAGGACACTAAATAGTATAAATAGTTCCTGAAATTTTTAGCACAAACGGTCAATTAATAAGAAAACTATGGCTCTTTGATAATTAGCCATTTATTTATATACAGTTAACAATACAATTATCATACCCCTAGTGGAATTTCATTATTTTATGTTTTTCGGAAAACGACAGATGGACGCACACTATTTTGGCCGTAGTTGGATAGCTTTAGTTGAAAGGTAAAAATTCAGAATGGTTTTTGTATTACCTCATTTGCATAACAAAGAGCATACTGCTTTGTTTGTATTTTGACTTGCTCAAAATTATTCATACCCTTCGCCAATAAAAACTATAAAAGACAATATAACAGTCAATAGTCATTTACAAAGCCTTTGTTCTTGATCACAGCATCCAGGAAGCTGTTCACGAGGGTTTGGCAGAGCTCCACAGGAATTTTGGCCCAATCTTCCTTGGCGAAGACCTCTAGTTCTGTCAGGTTGGAGGGCCTGCGGGCATGCACCCTAGCCTTGATCGTTTTCCAAAGGTTTTCAATGGGATTCAGGTCCAGGCTTTGACTTGGCCACTGTAGCACCTCCACGCTGTTATCCTGGAACCATTTCTTGACTGCCTTTGCTTTATGTTTAGGATCGTTGTCCTGTTGGTATGTCCACTAGGGGCCGATATGGAGATTTTCTGCAGACTGCCTAATGTTGTCTTCCAGAATTTGGATGTACTGCTCCTTCTTTATTATGCCTTCTACCTTTATAAGACTGCCGGCCCACTTGCAGAGAAACAACCCCAAAGCATGATGCTCCCACCACCAAACTTCACGATTGGCACAGTGTTCTTTGGTTTGAATGCCTCGCCTTTCTTGCGCCAAACGAAGGAAACATCCCTGTGGCCAAAAAGCACCATCTTTGTCTCGTCTGACCATAGAACTGATGACCAGAAATGTTGATCCTTGTCCCAGTATCTGCCAAATGTAAGTCGCGCTTTATGATGCTTCTGAGTGAGGAGAGGGGTCTTCCTTGGACGACAACCATGTAGCCCTTCCTTGTGCAGTGTGCGGTGGATAGTCTGCGCTGAAACCTTGGTGCCCATCTCACCCAATCTGTGCCAACCGTGAAGTTTGGTAGTGGGAAGCATCATGCTTTGGGGTTGTTTCTCTGCAAGTAGACCTGGTAGTCTTATAAAGGTAGAAGGCATTATGAAGAAGGAGCCGAACATCCAAATTCTGGAAAACAACATCAGGCAGTCTGCAGAAAATCTCCATATCGGCCCCAACTGGACATACCAACCGGACAACGATCCTAAAAATAAAGCAAAGGCAGTCAAGAAATGGTTCCAGGAAACAGCGTGGAAGTGCTACAAATGGCCAAGTCAAAGCCCGGACCTGAATCCCATTGAAAATCTGTGGAAAACCGTCAAGGCTAGGCGCAATGCCCGCAGGCCCTCCAACCTGACAGAACTAGAGGTCTTCGCCAAGGAAGAGTGGGCCAAAAATTATGTGGAGCTCTGCCAAACCCTCGTCTACAGCTACAGAAACAGCCTGGATTGCTGTGATTAAGAACCAAGGCTTGCAATTGAATATTGAGTGTGATATTGTCTTTTATAGTTTTATTGACAAAGGGTATGAATAATTTTGAGCAAGTCAATATACAAACAAAGCAGTATACTCTTTGTTATGCAAATGAGGTCATACAAAAACCTTTCTGTATTTTTACCTTTCAACTAAAGCTATCCAACAACTACGGCCAAAATAGTGTGTGTCCACCTGTCGTTTTTTTCCGAAAAACATAAAAAACTGAAATTCCACTAGGGGTATAAATAATTGTGTTGTTAACTGTAGGTGACTCAAATTGGCAAAGTGTTGTGTAATTTATAAACAAAGCAATTAATTACCACACTTTACGGAACCATTATTATTTCATGGTTACGTACACTCCAAACATTTGTGAGTGGGCCGATTTTTATTTTATTGGAGACAATAGAATCACGGACGATACGTTCGTAGTAGACAAAAGGCAGTCTATGTTTGCAGACCTTGTGAACAGAAGTTGTAGTGTATGGTCATACTTTTTCCAAATTATTTATTTTTCTGAAAACCTATTTATCAGACTTTGTTTAATGTGAATGGACTAAGTACTATAAATTGTAAGATTCTGTTATAAGAAAATTTTATTTTTGGGTGGTGATACCCTTTAACATTCAGCATCCTGGAATTTCATGTAGCACAGTAACAGCACATGATGTTTTTACAATTTATGTAAATTTGATAATTAATACTGGCTGTCAAGTTTACAACCATCAATTGTTACTGTATGGTTATCTGGCTCAGCAACTATACTTTATGTTTTCCCTGTTCAATATTTGTTTTTCTTCAAGATTTGGCCAACTTTATTTGACAATGTTTGTGTGTAATTCATCACCAGTGAAATTTGTTATCTTGTTATATATTTATCTTATATGTGTATATATATTTTGTTTGTGTGTACTTCCTCACCAGTTGATTTTATTAAATTATTATATATATCTTTATATTTATATGTACATAATTATGTACATATATCTGGCTTGCGCATACTTCATCAGCAGTGAAAATATTGATTTTATTAAATTATTATATTTCTCTTTATATTTATATCCTACATACTGTATGTTCATATATCTGGCTTGCGCATACTTCATCAGCAGTGAACCAATTCATCTTATATTTATTCTAAATAAATTATATTTATCTACTTTTTCACATTAAATTGTCTATAGCAGGTGCTTCCAATGCCATGTGTTTATGTAGATTTGATAATTACTACTGGCCTATAAGTTTACATTCATCAAATGTTACTAATTGGTTTTCTGGCTCAGCAACTATTTATAATGGTATATGTTTTCCCTTTTCAATATTTGCTTTAATTGACAATGTTTGCGTGTAATTCATCACCAGTGAAATTTGTTATTTTGTTAAACCTAAATGCTCGTTATGGGAAAATTATCGTAAATAACTTTATTGGCCAAAATAATTGATTAGTATTGTAGAAATAGCATACAAAGTGGCTTGCATGTAAAAATCCGAACCTTAGTATCGTTAAATGCAGAAATATCAGTTAAAACGTTTATGAATGCCGCTGACATTGAGTCCAAATTCACCGTCGGTTTGACCCGTCTACGCTGGGCACATCTATAGGCTCATTTGTGCGATACACACACGCGCCGCATTTGCCATTGGATTAGCAGGCAGCGCACAAGGGTTTTCAATTCACGGCGATTTCAATTCTCCTCCGCCAGGAGACAATTTTTCGACTCGTGCCTATTTTCATTTGGAGGTTTTAAGAGGAGAAGATTGATTATTAAGCTATGCCTACTATTCGTCCGTTTCAATCATTTATGATTATTCTTTGCAATTATTTAAATATATATAGGAAGAAACCAAAGCTGTTCACGTTTCGCTTGTATATACATATATACAGTATATATATTTATCTTGTTTGTGTGTACTTCATCACCAGTGAAAATATTTATCTTATTAAATTATTATATTTATCTTATATTTATATGTATACGTTTATATTATATCTTGCTTGTGCCTACTTCATCAGCAGTAAACAAAATTTGTCCTATACCGTATTTGTATATCTTATTACTTATATGTATTGTAAATTAATTATATTTATCTTTATGTATCACATTACATTGTCTATATAGCGGTGTTTCAAATGCCATGTGTTGAAATCAATTAAAGAAAAGGTTCTATTGATAAAGAGTTTTCTGTAATACTTGTCCAGTTATAGTTTATATTGGTTTGTTTGTCAGTGTGTTTGATGTAGTTAAATGAGCATACTTGCAACTGTAAAATAAATGTTTATGCACTGGTGTGTGTGTGTGTGTCCTATAAAACATTTGATGTGGTGTAAAATTGCTTCTTCTGGGCAAAAGTAAATGCATTTTTATGAGAATAGTGAGCTAAAATAAGTTGAGCTGTAGTACGTGATGTGTGCTTGATTCATTGGTAATTTAACAAATGCATAATAGGACTCGGATACCAAACAAGATCATTCAATGACATCTAGGTTCAAATACTTTCTTTTATCTATGAATTCAGTACAATTTACATTTACCCCTCCCCCCCCCCCCAAAAAAAAATAGTATGTAATTAAAAAGAAATTGTCTTCAATGAGTTATATAATGTCCATGTTAAAATGTATGGAAAAGTCCTAATTTATCTCTATGATCACAAAATATCCCTTGGGAAACCGAAGAAAAATAATGACATTGTTTAAACGACAAGAACATACCATGTAAATTGATAATCAATAAAGACCTAAAACTATACAGAAGAAGTGACAAATAAACAGCCATGCATTGTTAAACAATGAAAACAAAACAACCTATTGCTACATTATGTAAAACACTCATAAAAACACACTTGAGTTGGTCCATTTGGTTAATTTTATATGATACGGACTCAACGAAAAATAGCCCTCAGGAAGTATGCATCATCCATGCACAAAGCACATATAAAGCATATCGATGATATAAAGGCGCAGGCCGCACGCGCACGGCTCCAGCCCGCGCGCACCGTAGGGTAACAACATGGAGCCCTGTGTTTGAGTTGGCCAAACTCTGTCTATATACGGCTCTGGCACGACTTAGCACGCGTACCACGCGGCGCTCTGCTGTCTTTGCCAAAACCATGTAGTAGTGTACATTATCTCTATCATGCGATCATGCATGCACTGCATCCATAACGCACGTAGCTAGATCGATGGCAGGCGCAAGCGCGGCGCTGGCAGTGCATTTGTTTCGTAACTTTGAAGTTGAAAACGTATCGGATTTAGCAAATATCGGCAAAAAAAGGTGAGAAATCATTCTAGGCCAGGGTAAACGTAGCTCTTTATCACCGACATTCCGAAGCGCTCGGAGTATATACGTACCTTGGTTTAGCCAAGCTACCATGATGGGGCGCTCAAGCACTACAAGGAATAAATTCCTGCCCATTTACCACACCTGGGTTGAGAGCAGCAAATGTGGATAAAGTGTCTTGCTGAAGGACACACGTGCCGCGGCTGGGCATCGAACCCACGACCCTCGTATTGGGACGTTTTGTCCCAATTATTGGCCGTATGTGCATTCCCCCCCTCCCACCCCCCCCCCCCCCCCCCCCCCCCGTCGCGACACCCCGATGTGACTTATAGAGGTTTTAGACCTCTCTTTTGGGGTGATTGTAATCATAATTTGTGTTATTTTCACTCTTGTGACTTTTGAAAAGTGACAATTCTGCATTTCACGTGTGCTTATTCATGTATGACTCGACAAATCAATCTCATTTTCACAAATAAGTTAGCTAATAAGTGTGGAAACAGTTCTGCCAAGTTAGTTAGCTCAAACCATTTCGTTAGAAAGTTACGTTATTTTGATTAGGTGGGGGGCTTACTTTTTTGTTGTGTTTAGTAACACAAAGATCAATAAGACACAGACACACTGAACCCGATGTGTAGACTTCTTTGTGTGCAACATTAAAATCCTGTACAACATTTGTTGTTCTTTTTAAAAGAATATGAACAAATAAGTATTGATTAAGTATGACAATACGATTCCATTTATATAGACTACATGTACTTTCTTTTGACATACGTTCAACTTCGATTTAAAATATGTTTGAACATTAATCTTTTGATTATTAAATAGATTTATTTGAAAATTAATACTTGCAGAAATATAAACTAAAACTAAAAATATAAAGGAGGAATATGCTCCGTTTTGTTTCATGTAGTTTAGTTTACTAGAACCGTAATATATTAAACGCTAATTGTCAGTCCCTGTCGTTCATTCATATCATGTGTGCGATGCTGTAATAGTGTTTAGAAGTTCTGAAAACGGCCTAATTTCTATATCTAAGTACCTGGTACAAAGTTTATTTATAATAAAGGGGTACACAATCAAACGTTTAATGATGGTAGTCTGCTCTTCACGATGATGGAAAAAGACTCACCTGCGGGTGCGTTATCAAGTAGGAGCAGGTCGTGTGCGTCATTCGCCCCAACCTGGTACTTGTGAGTATATCCATTGTCCCATCGCACCATGGCCCAGCCTAAGGGTACACCAACACCCTCTGGTAGGTCATTGCTGCCCAGTTGTATCACCGTACCCACATGCCCCTCTCCCCCGTCCTGGTCCTCCCATGACCACGTGGGACTCCGCACCACTCGCTGCCCGACCTCGGCTGATGCCATTTGGTTGAATGTCAGGATAATCTTGTATCATGGAGGAACAAATAAGGTAAATCATAGCGTGGTATATGCTAGACCGTCGGAGTTGCACATTCAATCCAAATTTTGTTTAACTAAAATTGATCTAGTCGCTTTGTTCACATGTGCAAAAAGTGCTTAGAAGTTGATACTCTGTATATTGTTGTTCTTATAAAAATTATGTTCACTAGGTGTTGTGTCAAAATTTCAAGTTTAATGGACTTTATGTGGCAGAGTGATGAGCACAAATACAAAGTGACATTAGCTAACTCATTGCACTTACTGTGTACACTGTTCTGACGATCTATTGGATAAGTTGAAACGCTGCCCCCCACCCCCCCCCCCCCCCCCCCACCCCCAACTCATTGGGACCCATTTGTAACCCCAAATTGGGTTAGGGAATTTTGAGTACACATACACTTCTTAAAAACTAATGCTGCGCCCCCACTTTCTTTTTACGATTGCACGTCAACGCGTGAAGTTGTCGCCCCGCTGCTTCGTGGCTTTTTTTCTGTTCCACAATCATGTTACCCTAATAAGGCCGGGGGCCATAATGCCCCCCCCCCCTCCCCCTCCGCGATTGTTTGTATACACTAGTTCACAGTTACGTTTTGCGCATGTGCAATACAAAGGTCAATCGTACGAATTCGGCATTCATCGAATTGAAAGGACTGGATAAGGTTCTTGTTACTTGTTATTAACATCGATGGAAATTCATTGATGCGAAGGTTGATCAATTGTCCTCATGAAAGTAACAAAGGATATCCCATGACAACCATCTGCCACTCTGAACATGACTGCACAGAGTAAAGGCTTTATATCCTACCCATGGTTGTAGAATTCAATGGTCAAGGGGTCAAGCGTGCCATATGCTATCTGTGAACTGCTGTTATGCTCCAAACGCGATAAGATCACGCGCCGCTGCCTGGTGACTTTTTTCATTTCGGTCTTGCGCATATTTTAAAACAAAAATTTTGAAAATCGGACCTACCGTTACAAAGTCATGTGACCTTTTGTCTATGCATGTCAGCCCGAAAATCGCTCAATTTCGTGATATGTGTGCAAAACTTATCATTGGTTATTTGGTCTTGTTTACATTTTAATAAATATACATTATTTTGAATATGTAGATGACCTGATATTATTAGAAAATCGCACTCTCCATACTCAATCAATATAACAAAATACTTTGGATGAATTGCAAAATGGACACATCATAATCAATTGAAATGAAATGCTATTAAATGTCAAACCATTGAATCATCTGACTTAGTAAAATACGCGCCGCTGAATGGCTAATCACGGTTCATGACAGGGGTGTCAATTTTGTTATGAAACCATGGCCAGAGGTTATGACACCCGGGTGTCATAACTCTCTGGCGATTCCATCAACATTACAACTATGTACACATACACCGGTACGTATACGGTGTAGTACCGCACCCGCTATATATACCGCGCGTGTACCGAACGCGTAGCGTACAATAATATTTATTCTCGCAGCCACACAATTATAACGGAAATCAGCGATTTCCAGTACAACTTGATCAGATAATTACTTGATTAATATACTCGAAGGAAACAATCAACACATATTTCCCATATAGAAATGCAGTGATCGGAACATGTTGAGATATTATGCGGAGAAAGGGAAATTCTGTACGAAAATCGACTGTATTGTGCCATGGCTATGTACTGTGTGTTGTGTGATGATTAATTGTGTGAATGAGTGAAAGTCTCGAAACGGATTGTTTAGATGATAGTCACAGATCATAGTCAGATGATCGGGAAAATCATGGAATGTTCCAATCCTCGGGATTTTAAATGCTATTTCGTGAAGAAAATAAGTCCCTCGACTACCTCTCGGGACTTATTTACCCTTCCCTCAATAGGATTTAAAATCCCTCGGATGGAACATTCTGTGATGATCCCTCCACCACCAGTTAACAACTGTTTAATGATTTCATTCATGAAAACCCGACCCCAACATGAAAATTTAAGCATTGATGTTTTCCTCCTATTACTTGATTACAATGTTAAAATGATTGGAGTGCATATTCAATCGAACTTAAAATGGGATATGCAAATTAATGAAAAGTTGAAGAAATGTTATCGAAAATGATATATGTTTAGAATAGAAAACATAACAATCTTACAAGAAATGATTTACCTCAAATTTACATAGGTTATGTTCGACAAATTGTTGAATACAAAAAAAAAAGTATCCAGAATAATACTAGGCAATGTACACTTGACATATATATGTTGAGGCTGATAGTTGAGTTTTGGTAAAGAGAGTACAGTTTTGGTCAAACTGAATTTTAGTGACTAAAACCTACACCATTACATTACAAACTAATAGTTATAACTCCACCATACTTGAAAGGAATGCAAATTAAAAAATGACTTAGTAAAAAGCCCTTTGATCATTAATTTTATCGTTAAAATTCAAGAGGCCGCTCTCTAAAAACTCATCGGTTTCAACCATTTTAACACAAATATTGCGCACGTAAAGGTATGTTGAAATAGTGATTTGAGAGAAAGATAATCAACAACTATTTAAAAACCTCTATTGCAAATTTGTGAAAAGAGGAAGCATTTAAAAAAATAAAATAAAGGCTGGTTCAAAGGTGCAAATTATTTTCTTGATTTATTGAATGAACTTGGAAATCCCTAGCCTTTTTTCTCCATAGCCTTAATAAATTTGTATATGTACATTTTGTTCTGAGTATTTACTTGCTTCGTGAATATGTATTTTATTACTATTATTTATAGTTGCTTTGTATAATATGATACATTTTAAAGTCTTATAAATTACTTGCAATATAATTTAACATTTCTTCATGTTAGATTACATTCATTAACTGATTTAATTAATTGTATAAGATATGGTTTTAAGCAGCATAAAATTAAATAATGTTGTATATTTGTTGAAACTGTACGTGATATTATTTTGAATTTTGCAATTCACGTGTTTATAGATATATCGATCTAATGATATGTTCATATGTTATCTGACATTGGTCAAATACGAGTCACTGATTGGCTAACTTTAAAAGTCGGGACTTATAATCTTCCCACATGCATGTCCAATCGCTCGGAAAGGAGCATTCCTTGATATTCCCCTCATCATCCGTTATCATCTGTATTCTGTATAATATTTACATGTACAATGGAGTCTGGACGGCTTCGTGCAGAGCTCCAATTTATATCCACTGTTGAATGTAAGTATACATGCATACCATGGCCTGTGCTCGACTGAATGAACACTATTATCTAAAACATGTATTTGATTGTTGGCGTTTGATCTTTGGTCATGCATGAATAATGCAATATGGATGGAAGTGAAAAAGGAAGTACCCTGTTAGTATTAGCAGTAATGTCGGGATTAGAACATTACGTGCAAAACATAGCAATGTATGGACCAGTAATATACCTATCTATTTCGAATTGTTTTGGCATGCCTATATCCAAAAACATTGTAAAGATTAAAACAATTAACTTTCAACAGTAGCGGTTCTCACATTGTAGTCTTATAACTAGTAGAAATGTGTAGCAGGTTTTGTTTCTTAGATTTACATTTGTTAATGAATATAATATTATATTGATGATCGAATTATTTTGATTTTTAATGATCTACTGGATAAGTATAAGTGTGTATAAGGTACGTGCACTGAGTAATCAAATACCATTTTCCATCGATTTGCACCTTTTCACTCATCAGTTAGTCATATGACAGTCATTTACCATAGAATGTTCAGACATTACTCAGTGGACATATCAGATCACAGAATATATTGGACTAAAGCTTAACATGTTCTTTAAAAAATATTGGTTTAAGACTTCATTATATAATTATGATTTTGTTTAGATTGATTAGACATTTGAAATAAGTATAATATATTATGCACTGAAATTATATAATCACAATCATTACTAATATAATTAATACTAGTGGTTGTCATTTTATATATCTACATTTGTTCAAAGGAAATTTAATTGCAGTACATTCATCATTATGATGACGGTTTGGTGTGTGCTTGTAATGATGCAGCCTTATTTATGACATGCTTTGTACCATATCAAATAAATATGAAATAATGATCAGTTAGACAGGACTGGTGCATGAATGTCATTATTCATACATGTAATATCTCGGGCTAAAAGCGCTTTACATAATATATTGTGTGTATATGTTTGTATGAGCGCAGTACATTAATTATTATGATAAAGGTGTTTTGATTATGAGTTATATTATGTTTACAACATGAATTAGTGATCATTTAAACAAGGCAAGATGGTAATTTTAATATTTAAATTTGCTATGTCAATGATGTATAAATCACAATTATTGTTCGTGTTTATATGAATTGCATTGTTTGTTTGTTTTTATTGAATGTTTAGCACGTATAATCCATCTTGTTTGCTGCCATACGCATCAAAAATAAATACCATGAATACATAAACAAATAGATGCAAATTTTGTATCCACCCCTCGTAAGACTTTATAAGTGTCAATAAAGTTATATTAGATCCCATTAAGGGACGTAGTAACATTGTTGAAATCCTGAAAATTAAATAATAATTTTAGCGGTTCCTTCATAACTTATTTTTTTCTTATTGACAAAAAAGCATGAGACAAGTTCTGTTTTTCAAATGTCCCTTCCGTTAAAATGATATTAATGAGTGAAGTGTTCAGATATCAAAGTATCCCATTGATTGTCGAAACCATGCACAAAGTGAGTGCAATGAGTTAATGAAGGTCACTTTGCTTTTTCGCTCATTACTCGGCCAGAGAAAGACATATCATATGAATGTAGTAAATGCAGTTCGGCAATATTGGTAGAGCGCGCGCTTTCCGATCTCGCGATCCCGAGTTCGAACCCTGCCCACTCCGTTTGTCCTTCAAGTAAGGCATGTAATATACATTGCTGCTCTCTACCCAGGAGTATACATGTGTACCTGGTCGGGTGATAATTAGCCTGTGTGCTATCATATAGCTGCCTTTGGCTAGTATGCTCCCCGGAGACTTTAGATGGTGAGCAAGATAATTAAGTGCGGGTTTGACCTAAACCTGATGACCAAGTGTAATAATAAGCGCATAGAGACATACAATTGTGCTACGTGTTATGCGCTATATAAAAGTGTTTATTATTATTATTATTATTATTATTATTATTATTATTATTATTATTATTATTATTATTATTATTATCAATATATATTGTATCAACCATTCATCGCATTTTGCACATGTGAACGAAGTAACTAAATCCCTTTTAAACAAGTTATATTTCAGTCTTATTGTTATGTCATACAAACAAAACAAAATATATATCGAATAATGATAAATTTGTATTTTCTATAGATGGTCGATTCCAACGAAAGTATACACGGCCAGAATGTTAGGTTCGAATTTCAAACTGCTTTGATTGTTTAATCCTTTTGCACATGTTAAGTAGACATGTCAAACATTACCAGAAAAAAATGCCATCACTAATCTCTCCGAACGGCAAGTAATGGCCTTGAGGAATTAATGGTAAATTTCCTAACGTTGCCTACGAATGCAGATGAATTACTTTTAAAATGTGATTATGGAACTCCAAATCAGTCTGCTTCATGCAAACATTTGCTTTATTTCATCTATAAGATGCTAATCGGATACATTCACATATTGTGTTTTGAATATCATCAAATGTTTTATTAGTGTGTTGAGATTTTGTGCTGGATCAAAGTGAAAAGAGAAATAACACTGTTCAATAATAATGGCAGTGATATTGGGATCAAAATAGTATGTGCAATACAAAGTGGCAATAAATGAACCAGTGATATCATATCTATTGTGTATATTGATAACTGTTCTGGCATGCCTCGATGTATAACATTGTTTGAAAACATGATCGAAATATTCGGATTGTGAATTATTTTCTGGATATGTATAAGTGGGTCCATAATTTATAGTGCGGCGAGCCTATTGAAGGAAAATTACTGGAACTACAGCGTCTAGATGGCATCATTTGCATAATTAGGCTCTTTATTATGTATTCCTTCTAAAGAAAATAAATTTGGCAGTCATTTCCCATAAAATCGAGAATTTTTGGGGTGATGTATAATCTAATTGTTCTGGGAACGCCAAAATGTGACGTCATCTAAAGAACTCTGCCTCGTACACGACGTCCATCTAAATTAAGTAGATGATGTAAGCCGATGAATTGTCCATCACATGTCAGTCACGCTGCTGAGTCTGGAACCTAAATGTTGGCGGGCGTAAACTGGCTGCTAAGTGAGATTTGGCATCAGGAAATTAGCCTAAAATCACTACTGTGATTATTTTCATGGTATCTTTTTTCAGTAGTCCTATTTTACAAGTCATAAACTATGGAATGCGTGCCTAAGTATGTTGTATTCGTTAGTTCCTTTAATGAACCCAACAAAATATTGTTTTCATAGACTTGAGGAGATTAGAAAGAATAATCTCTGAAAATTATAGCACAATCGGGCAAGAAACAAGAAAACTATGGCTCTTGAAGGTGTCCATATATTCCTATGGGGAACTCAATTTGGCAATGCATCCTAAGTGTGTGGACAACGACTTCTTAGTCCCCATATGTTATGTACACAAATGTTCCCATTGTACAGGATTTACACGCTATTCCATTCACCCAACTCTACAAAACATATACTGAACTCAAACGAAGGGTAAACATACATTTTGAGAAAATTGAACAAAATTGAAATTGTGTATAGAAATTGTATGGCGGGGAGTAGTCCACAACTGTTCCAGAGTGCGTTGCTAATTTGAGCCACTCATAGAAATAAATGGCTCTTTTCAAAGAGCCATAGGTTTCTTATTTCTTATACCGAATGTGCTCAAACTTTCAGGGAATATTCATCCTATCTAGTGTCTTTTGGTGCATACAACAATTTGTCTGGATGCCATTGTCCTTTAAATACCACTTTACATTGGCGCTCATTACTTCGTCATATGACATTCATTTAATATGATAAGTTCAGACATCACTCGATCGGTGAACAAATCGTATCAAAGAATGCACATCATCCACCCTGTGCTCTAGCAAATCAAGTTATTATATTATTTCTTTTTTTTTTCTTTTTTAGTGTTGCCGTCAAGGCTAAATGTTCAAAATTCAATTTTATTTCATTTTAAACAAGAAAATAATAATAATAATAATAATAATAATATACATGTATACAGCGCAAATTGCAAAGAGCCTCAAAGCTCTTAAATAATTAATTAATTATTATTACCCATGGTCATCAGGTACATTTCAAACCGACGCAATGATATTTCATACTTTCGCAACTCCCCGGGGAGCATACTAGCCGAGCTGCCAGTGAAGGTGGCGCTACAGGCGAATTAAACCCTTTACCACGCAATTTGGTATACTGCTTTAATAGCTATATGAGATTATTTTACGGACCGGTCGAATTGCCGCATTGGGCGCGCACAAAAGAACCGATCGATATCTGGTTGACTGTGGCATTGTATTCGCTTCTATTCAACCTAGCGTGAGTTCGCTGATCAAGTAGTACACACAACAGAGGCGATCGATATGCATGGTATAGGCTCAGCGAAGTGAAAATCTGTGCAAATTCTGTGAACTGGCTTGTATGTGTTTGTATACGAATATCCTGAAAGTAGACTTGTGTATTACCATGATAAAATTGTAATAAAACAATAATCACGCAACTAGAGTCTGAGAAACTTGATATACATGTAGCCAAGGGTTCAATCTTTGTATTCAACCAAATAATATTGTACTTGCAAGATGCATACATGTATGTTTATGCAATTAATAAAGCCCTTTCTCGGAAGCATGAATATTGGAAAGGATCTGATTTATGTTGTCTAATGTACATCACATATGGTTTACAACACAACACCTAGGGCCATATATTACGCACATTGAATAATACCCGTCATTATTGTCCTTGCCGGATTTACTGTTGATAACCTTTCATAATTTCTTTAACAATATGTGAATCAGAATTATTTTCCACTATTTTTAAAAGTGGGAAATACCCTTTCCAAAAATATCTAATTTAGGTTTGTGCGCAAAAATATGACACATATACAATGTACGTGAAAAATAAGTATTCGTAGGGAACATGTAATTTACTTTATACGTAGGTAACAAAAACCTTTTATTCACAGTGACTGTCACAAATTCTAAGTGTGATACGTGTGATACGATCATAGAAATGTGCTTACAATCAATTGGGTGTAAAAATACTTCTTAAAAATGTACACTGACATTATAAGTGGTGTCCTCAAATATATTCAATGTAAACATTTGGACATTTAAACCTGACTACAGTATTTGAATTCCTAATGTTGATCGATATAATTATCAACATCATTGATATTGCAAACATTATGTAAGACAATGTTTAATCTGGAATTTCTAGGGATGATACATTTGGGTAATACAGAGACGAATATTATAGTGTGTTTGTAGGTAACATTATTGTGTTCATATATTTCAAGATACCTGTAGTAGGCAAAGTTAATAACTGTATTTGGACTATACGAAAGACATTTTGTATACCTATAGGGTCTGTAAATATATACTGATCCTGAAATAGCTATAAAACACGAATTTGTAAAGAGAAGGCATATATTTGTTTTGATATTTGGGTGAATCACTGTATAAGGTGTACATCAGCGTGCACATAAAATAGAAGTTACGATAAGCTGTATGGATGAATAACATACATTTTAAACGATTGCTCAAACGATGAGTGGTAATATAATCTGTTTGATAAATGCAATAAAGGATCATTTGAGATTCCTGAAAAACAGTTCATACAGCGTTCTTATCATTTTCTTAAAGGGTTGAATAGTAATGAAACACATTGGCCAATCCTGCGTATCCCAACAGCTTACTTAGTTTGATTCGAACCCTCCAATTTAATTGGAATGTTCTAAGTCTAACTAGTATTGTTTCCAGTTTTGTGTTAATTAATAATGTTAATCTTATTATGCGCTACACTTATCAAGAATCTTATGAACGAAGTTATTCTTGGAGATTTATGTGTAAATTGTGTAAGGCTGCAATAATATTAATACAATCAAACGGCAGCATATGAAAACATCACAATAGGGCATCATCATTGTTTTCAATTACGTTATTTTACTTTTTACCAACAAAAATGGCCGTTAAATAAATCTTTATAGCAATCATAACCTGTTTAACAGTATCAATATTTCAGTGTACATGCTCTTGTTATATATGATATAAATATTAAATAAAGAAAATGCAAATAAGTAAATAAATAACTAAACACAATTGCGATATTGCAAAAAATAATCGAATTTTCTATCTACCCAAGATACAAAAATTATATATCTGAGGTAATGGGAGAACGGTTGGGATACGGTATAGCTAAATGTTAGGCGAAACATATTGATTGTGTTTCTATTCAAATTTTCGGAGGGGGTAAGGGTGTATTGTGAGATAAATAATTTAATACAATTGAGCCAATGTATTACATGAAGTGCCATTTTATACATATCATCCTAACTTTCTCTATATAGTAAATTCAGACATCAAATGGTGTGTTCTTCGTTATTCTACCTACTTTATAAAGAGCCATATCTGATTCAATATCTCGTAAGATTAGAATCACAAATATAAGTAGTCTATTTACGTCGACTTATCATGTGGTTTATATACAACTGTTCGCCAACAATCATAGTGCATACGTCAACGTAGATACCATGTACACAGACTCCATGATATATGTTTTTACAAGGAAAATTTCATAGACAAAAATACCAAAATGCAATTCGAACTACCGCAATTGCTTTTGGATCGAATGGGTTGATCATCTTCATGCAGATATTGGGCCGTCAGATGTATGTGGATTTAAAAACAAATTTGTTGTGGTATTAACCGATTTAAAAATCAATGATGACGTCGTTATTGTTGTGTACTCGGAACTTTGTAAAAAAATATAATCATATTTTCAGTCGAAACTCTAGATGATGAAAGCATCTGGTCGGATTTAGAAAGCACACACTTATCAGGTTGATTGTGAAATCCAAATGGGCTTTAATATCCGAAAGTTCACTTCTGTATTGTTACTTACGAGTACATTATTTTTACCTACGAATACAGAGTGTGCCCATGATAACAATTGAGATTGTAGGACCTCTCAAAAAATCAAATAGGTCTGAACATGCCGTGTACACTTTTCGTTGGAATCGACCAATATATATTGGGTACAATGCGAAACATAAGTCCATCATCTTTCTTCCTGCAAGATATTACTGGTCATTATCGCGTTGCCATATCCCACGCATACATCATGTTCATAAACTTATCTTGATGTATGAAATGATGTAGGACATAATACGCAATAACCCAATATCATGAAAATTATATACTTACTATGCAATATCCAGCTCTAATTTCGCATAAAGACTACTCAACAGGTATAATATTCGACGTATACAAATAGTCCAGACTGCGTGGAATGGTTGTCATGCACGGAAACTACTTCCCAATGATATTCATCAAGATGTCGGTTTACAAGTATACACAATTCAGATCAGAGTATTTAAACGTAAACATGGTCTATGTCAAACGACGCCATTATCGAATCACCCTGTTTAATAGTATTACCAGTCGGGTAACAAGTCCGTTCCGTCGGGATTCCCCACACCCTTGGCTTTCGCGATCAGCCATTGGTTAATAACTTGCTTCTCTGATAGCATGGATAATAGGTACATGATATGACGCTATGAACGGTGTGTTACCCGGATGTAATGTAAGTGGGCGTGTGCGCGCGCGCGCCTGTGTGTGTGTGTGTGTGTGAGAAAGAGAGAGAGGGGGTGGAGATCTGATATGGGGGGGGGGGGGTGGGGCGGGTCGTGCATTGAGTGATTGACAAGGAAAAGGGAGAGATATAGAGAAAGGAATGCAGTAAAGGGGGAATACATAATTATAATGATGGAAAAAACAACGTACTGGAAATATGACAAAAAGAAGATCTTGAGTGTGTTACAGTGACGTGATAACCACTCCACTACAAACATATTAATTTGATGCAGACGTCGATCTTGATATTTTTTGTTTTTGTTTACAAACTCCATATACAACCTAACTTTTAATCAAAGCAGGATCTTCGTCAGGGCAATTGGCAGTAATTACTACAGAGAGACAACATAATTATATATATACTAACGCAAAAAATGGATGGGGGCGGAGACACAAAAAATGAAAGCAACGAGGCTTGGAGAAGAATGGTAAGAAGAAAGATCAAAGACATGTGAACAAAGGACAGTGTAAGATATGTGGGAGTGCGCTGGGGCGCTGAGAGGGAAGATGAACGGAGGGGATTATGAAAGTGAGTGGTGTGTGTGAGTGGATCAGGACAAAGAAATTGAAGTGGTATGTGTCAATAGGATATGTAATTTAAAATATTTATCATTTAAATTACTGAAATAAATGAAAATATACAGAATAGAAGAAAATATGAGCGAAAAGAAAATTACAAAATGTATTGATATAATTCAAGAAGTGTGCAAGTAACATACTCCGAAATCAGAGACCTGTTTCATGGCATGGTCTTTCTTATGTTTCAGGTACCAAGCTATATGATATTCGCGTAAAGACCATCGAGCTTTCAATTTACAACGCTCTTCGCGGAACGCAGAGATAATTGCACCCTTCAGCTAAATTTAACTCTAAAACCCTTTCGTGAATTGGTGGCTATTCAAACATGTCAACTCATCATAATACGAACATGAACATATTTTACCACCGAGGAACTTGAGCGAGATAAACTCACATCATAACCACGACACTATGGAAACTCACATGAAGTGGCCACTGTAGTTCATTGTACATGTATAACATGGTGTAGACATTTCTATATAAAAAGGTAGCATTACATAAATTTGAAACGTTGCCAAAATTGGTGCACTTCATGGTGTCATTCCGTTTAAAATTGTTCGATCGTTTGATGTAGACGTGGATGTTAACTGTATGTAAACCCATATTTGCCCATTTTGAATCCATTCCCGCCATGTTATTAAAGTAAAGATAATTTGCTCATTTGCAAAATTCATGAAGAGGGTCAATAGTAAAATTGGACCTAGAATTACTTGAATTTAACTATCGCCTTTAGAAAAAAACATTTGTTTGATGATAAATTACTCAATAATGAAAACTTTGTACTACATGTGAAACAAGGGAAACATTTAGTTTTCTATACCCATTAAGTTAACCAAAGTTTGAACCGGGCTGGTTAAATACTACGTACTCTTGACATTTTACACTTGAAATAGGTTTCCTATCATGCAAATGTAATGCATGTTGAATTCTGATTGTCTTGTTTAGTATCACATCACAGAACTGTCAACTTTACAACCCTAAAGGGACTTTGTAACATTGCCGATTGAGATCGATCTAACATGTTCATAATTATGTTATTTGACTTAGTAAAATTCGAGTCATTGATTGGCTAACCTTAACAGTCGGGACGTTTAATCTTCCTTCATGCATTTCAAATCGCTCTGAGAGGAACATTCCGTAATATTCCCTCCATAATCATTTAACATCTGTATAATAGATTATATAATGGAGTCTGACTGCTTCGTGCAGAGCTCCAATTTATATCCACTGCAGCATACATGATTGTGTACCATGGCCTGTGCTCGACTAAATAAACACTAGCATAATAAAACATGTATGTTGATTCTTGGCCTTTGATCTTTCGTCATGCGTGATTACACTAGTAATGCAATGTGGATCAAAGTGAAAAGAGAAATAACACTGTTTAATACTAATGGCAGTGATATTGGGATCAAAATAGTATGTGCAATACGTGGCAATAAATGAACCAGTGATATCATATCTATTGTGTATATTGCTAACTGTTCTGGCATGCCTCGATGTATAAACATCGTTTGAAAACATGATTGAAATACTGCCGTCCCAAGGAAAAAGGCATTATCTACACGATTCAGCATTTTCTAGAAACTGAGATATTGACCCTTTTGTGTTTTTGCCACAGCCGCTCGGAAATAATAAACTTGTGAAGATAACTTCAGTGTGTGATTAAAGGCTATATAGGGGTCTATTTTTCTTCATACATGAACAATTGAATGTTTCGTTTAATTTTGAGATTTTCATGAAAATGTAGATACTTTGGGAAAATCCCTGGTTCGTAACCGATTTCCCCAAGGAAAAAAGCAGTATCTACATAGAAATTCGGAGGGTGTTGATTTATGCCTTACGTTATGGATAAACCAATCGAAAATGTTTCGGCATATATTCTGTATGTACTATTAACATACTTTAAAGGCAAACAAGTTTGACTAATTAAAAAGCGCCCTCTCTAGGCGAGTCACACTTTTCTTTAAAAAGGGACTTATTGGCCCATATTTCCGCAATGAAAGGAAATACGAAGCATGAATTGTATTCATTAACCACGCAAAAATGATTGTTTATCTTCATTTGTTATGAAAGTGTATGAGTTAAAGTGAAAACAAAACTTTGTTGATAAAGAGCGCCCTCTCTTATCAAGTCTGAAGTTACTTTAAATATGGAATAATGCATGTTACAGTCTGTGCATTGTGTGAATGTGGCAGAGGTTCACGCACTTTCATGCATACTTGAATAGCCTTTGTCACAAACTCTGCGCTTTATAGAAAAATGTTGGTCGTATTGCAAAATGCACTTATATGTTAAATTTGCTTCAATGTTTTGTGCTTCACAATTCATATAAGTAATGAAATTTGTTTATACAAGATATAACTATTATAAATGCGCATTATTCATATTGTCTGCTTATAAATAATGTGTTTGTCTTGTGGCGAGACTAGCTGTGTAGATACTGCTTTTTTCCTTGGGGAAAGTGGAGGTTGACTGTAGATACTGCGTTTGAGGGTTGGGAAAAAATGGTGTTCCCATTTTTTTTTCTTCAGAAAACTGAATGTATCACATGAAAGAGCATTGTTTATTGAGTATTTTTCTGCAAAAAAGTGAAAATCAACAAAAATGTCAGATACTGCGTTTTTCCTTGGGAGGGCAGAATATTCGGATTGTGAATTATTTTCCAGGATATGTATAAGTGGGTAGAGAATTAGTGCAGTGAGCTATTAAAGGAAAATTACTGGAACTACAGCGTCTAGGTGGCATCATTTGCACAATTAGGCTCTCTATTGCATAATTCCTTCTCAAGAAAATTAATTTGGCAGTCATTTCGCATAAAATCGATCAACTTTGGGGTGATTTATAATCTTATTGTTCTGGGAACGCCCCTTTTAAATCGCCAATATGTGACGTCATCTAAAGAACTTTACCCCGTACACGACGTCCATCTAAATAAAGTAGATGACGTAAGCCGATGAATTGTCAATCACATGTCAATCACGCTGCTGATTCCGGACCCTCAATGTGGGCGGGGCGTAAACTGGCTGCTAAGTGAGATTTGGCATCAGAAAATTAGCCTAAAATCACTACTATGTTTATTTTCATGGTATCTTGTTTCAGCAGACCTATTTTACAACTCATAAACTATGGAATACGTGCCAAAGTATGTTGTATTCTTTAGTTCCTTTAATAAAACCCAACAAAATGTTGTGTTCATAGACTTGAAGAGATTTGTAGGAATAATCTCTGAAAATTATAGCATAATCGGACAAGAAACAAGACAACTATGGCTCTTTGAAGGTGTCCATTTTGTCCTATGTGACACTCAAATTGGCAATGCATCCTAAGTTTGTGGACTACGACTACTTAGTCCCCATATGTTTTGTACACAAATGTTCCCATGTTACAGGCTTTACACGCTGTTCCATTCACCCAACTCGTGAAAATGCATTCTACAAAACATATGCTGAACACAAACGAAGGGGGGAAAATTGAACAAAACTGAAATTGTTTGTACAAATTGTATGGCGGGGAGTAGTCCAGAACTTTTCCAGAATGCGTTGTCAATTTGAGCCACTCATAGAAATACATGGCTCTTTTTAAATAGCCATAGGTTTCTTATTTCTTATACCGAATGTGCTCAAACTTTCAGGGACTATTCATCCTATATGTCTTATGGTGCATACAACAATTTGTCTGGATGCCATTGTCCTTTAAATACTATTTCTTTACACTGGTGCTCATTACTTCGTCATATGACATTCATTTAATATGATAAGTTCAGACATCACTCGATCGGTGAACAAATCATATCAAAGAATGCACATCATCAGCCCTGTGCTCTAGCAGATCAAGTTATTAGTTCCCTTCATGGAATATATTTTGTCTTTTTTAGTGTTGCCGTCAAGGCTCAATGTTCAAAATTAAATTTCATTTCATTTTAAACAAGAAAATAATAATAATAATAATAATAATAATAGACATTTATACAGCGCAAATTGCAAAGAGCGTCTAAGCGCTTAAATAATTAATTAATTATTATTACCCATGGTCATCAGGTACATTTCAAACCGACACAATGATATTGCATACTTTCTCAACTCCCCAGGGAGCATACTAGCCGAGCTGCCAGTGATGGTGGCGCTACAGGCGAATTAACACTCGACCATGGTACCCATTTATACACCTGGGTAGAGAACAGCAATTGTGGATAAATTGTTTTGCTGAAGGACAAGACAAAGGCAGTGGGCAAGGTTCGAACTCGGGATCTCATGATCGGAAAGCGCGCGCTCTACCAATCTTAATTGCCACACCACATCCACAAATACATACTTAAGTACATATATAAATACATTTACGATGAATAAGTCACAATAATATTTCATACGGTAAACCAGTGTATATACTTTTACTTTGCTAATCAAAATGTACGTTTATATATTAAACATACCAATAATATTACAATGAAATGTTGAAATAATCATGTCGTAAACGTGGAATCAGAGAGGAAATTAAAATTGTTGTATGTTTAGATTTCAAGTAAAAATGGTGGGATCCACTGTTTGTATGCCATACAAAAAAACCATCTACAAGCATGAATATTGGAAAGGATCTGATTTATATTGTCTAATGTACATCACATGGTTACAACACAACACCTAGGGCCATATAATACACACATTGAATAATACACGTCGTTATTGTCCTTGCCGGATGACTGGTGATAATCACATCGTCATCAATATAAACGATACATCATATGAATAATCTTAATATTTGAAATCATAATGTTATGATAGGACATGCACTGTGCAATAACCCGATTGTATACTTACTAGGCAATATCCAGCACTACTTTGCCATGAAGAACACTCAATAGTTGATATTCTACGCAAAAATAGTCCAGACGTTGTGGAATAATTGTCATGCAAAGAAACTAGTTCTGCTCCATGGGTATTCGTTAATTTGGCTGTATAATATATTCAATTTGCAGACTGTGGGATGTGAATTAAACGAGGACTATGTCAACGACGCCATTTCTAGAACCAACCATTTTACCAGTTGGGCAACAGATCGATATATTACGTCGGAAATTCCCCAACCATGACGTAAGCGTAAAGATCAGCTATTGGCTAATTTGCTTTAATTATATGCATGATATGGGTACCATCGATACCGATGATGGGTACATGTCATTTGAGCGCCCTGACTCGCGAGAGGGGGGGGGGGGGTGCATATAGTCATTTACTTACAAGAAACAGTGAGAGATAGAGAAAGGTGTGCAGAGCGAAAAAAGATGGAAAAACACAACGTACGTAAGTGCATGTGACATGAAGACGAGAGCAATAACTGAATAATTGTTGAGTTAGACTCGCTTCAGTGCCACGTACTACATCATACTTGGAGCTAGACGGTGAACCCCGGGGGTATTCACGTATATTGGGTATACAGGGATGTGTCGCTTTGGGAAGGGTGAATTTTCAAGAAATATCCTTAGACATGGGTCCAATTTTTTGTGAAAACCCTTTTTTCATTACTAGTCATTTCCCCTCTTTTCTCCGGGATTTTGGGATTTGCCGATGTGAAATTGTAAAAAATTTAGGTAAGGCTGAGCCTCAGTGACCAATAGTTATAATTCCACCATGCTCGAGAATCAAAAGCCTGTTTTTACTCAAAAAGAGCCATTATTGCACACAAGGCGCTCTCTAAAGAAGCATTCAGCCATTTTCCATACAATAGTATGCATGTGATGTTTTTCGAAATAATGATTCAATAGAGAAATCATCAAGAACTATTTAAAAACCTATTTTGACATTTTTTTTAAAGGTGTAAGCACTTTTTAAATTTGCGACCTAGATATAAATAAATCTTTTATACTGGTTAATATCACGTTGTCATATATCATACACATACAGCATACGCATACGGGCAATTCCACGGTTAGTAACGTTACATTTGAAGGCCTATTGTACAATATTATAGGATGCTGCATGAAGATGCCGGAATATGTTCTTTACATTTTTGGTACATTTAATACCTCCTGACAAAACCCTCTTCACACATGCATATATTCAACACAATTCCACACATTTCAGTGAGTGACAATACAAACTCAAATTTTGGTTAGTAACGTTACAAAAAAAAGGACATGGAAAAAACATGAGTCCTTGTGAACATTATTTATCGTTCACAGGAGACATCTTAAACAAATTTGTATTACTACACCATTGGCAGTAACTTGGTAAGTGGTGTAATGTATCAAATGTTGAAATATGTCTGTTTGGTTTTTGTATAAACAATAAAAGCATGGTTATCAACGTTACGGTTAGTAACGTTTCAATTTGTCCGTCCAAATACAAATGTTGTTTTCAGCATGAATATTCATTACAAATTCATAGAGAAGACACTGGTTGGTGTAATATGAAGTGTTTTACAGTATCAAAAAGAAATAAATTAAAAATAAATTGTACATTTCTTTAAAATCCTATAAAACTGTGTTTAAAGCATGTGTAGTCCCACATGTGCCAGTTCATAAATAGTTCTGTTTCTCCGTAACGAGCACACGACAGTGTGATTTAAAGGTGGGAAATTAAAGCTCTCTCTCTGTTTAAAGGGATCTTGTAACTTTGTTGACATGTGAAAAAGGTGATGAAGGGTTGATGTAATTTATATTGGTGTTATCTTATATGTCAACAGTGTATTGTGTGAAAATTTCAAGTCAAATGGACATTGCATGGCCAAGTAGTGAGTGAAAATGCAAATTGATATTCACTAACTCACTGCACTCACTTTGTACACAGAAAAGAAAACTCCGGGAGGGAACCGCTAGAATTAACATTTTATTTTTAGGATTTGGACAATGTTACTAAGGGCCTTTAATTGTGATTCCTGAGATAAAGGAGCTTGAGAGGATTTGAGAAAAAATAAATAGAAGATTGGGTTGAATGTCCCTCTAATCATGGAATTGCCCATATTCATAATCTTATCTAAATTTATAAAATAATACAGGACCTATAATACGCAATAACACAATATCATGAATATTGGGTACTTACTATGCAAATCCAGCTCTAATGTTGCACGAAGACCTCTCAACTGTTAATATTGGACGTACAAATAGTCCAGACTGTGAAGAAGAAATGTGCGAGGAAACCAGTACTGCTCCCTGTGTATATTCGTCAAGATTTCTGTTTACAAATGTGCAAAAATAATGCAGCTCAGAGCATTTAAACGAAAACAAGGACGGTATCAAACGACGCCATTATGGAACCACCCTGCAGTCGGGTAACAGGTACATTATGTCGGGTTTCCCTCAAGCCATGGCGTTCGCGATCGGCCATTGGCTAATAACTTGCTTCTCTGTCAACCTATGGGTACATGATATGAGCGCCGTGAGTCGTGTGTTACCCGGATGTAATGTAAGGGGTGTGTGTGTGTGTGTGTGTGTGATAGAGAGAGAGAGAGAGAGATAAAGAGAGTGGGCAAAACAGCGAGAGAGGGGGGAAGATACATCAAGGGGGCGGGGGGGGGGGGGGGCGGTCGTGCATTAGGTAATTGACAAGGAAAATGGAGAGATATAGTGAAAGAAGTGCAGTATACCCATATAATGATGGGAATTAATTGAAATATACAGAAAGAAGAAAATATCAGCAAAAAGAAAATTACAAAGAAGCGTGCAAGTAACATTCGCCGAAATCAGGGGCTTTGTTTCATGGAAGGGTCTTTGTTAGGCTACACGTTCCAGGCGCCGAGCTATATAGATGTCCGCGTAAAGACCCTTAAGCTTTGAATTTCCAACGATCTTTGCGAAACGCGAAGATACTGCCATTGCACCGTAGTTCGGCACTTGAACTTTTATCTAAGTAAACTCTAAGACCCTTTCGTGAAATAGTGGTTATTTAAACATGGCAACATAATCGTAATAAGAACATGAACATGTTTTACCACCGGAGACCTTAAGTGTGTTAAACTCACATCATAACCACTACACTACGGAAACTCATATGTAGTAGCCGCTGCAGTTCATTTTATATGATTATATTGTATATCATGGTTTATACATTTCTATATAAAAACATAGCATTATATATACTCCGTAAAATATAAATTGGACACTTGTATGAGACGAAATATTTCATTTTCACTAACTATAAAATGTATGATATTGTATATCAGAGTAAAGATAAAATGACCCTCTTCAATAGTGGCATAAAATTCAGATGAAATCATTCATGCATGACTTGTCACGGTGAATTAACCACACCAAGGTCTATTTTCCAAAATAGCAAAAAAGGAACATCCACTCAACCATATACACGTTGATAGCATAATCTAGAACGCTATATGTATGACATGGCTTATTTCTTCATTACAAATTTAACCTCTTCTATCTTCATCTCAATTAAAGTATACATGAAGACAAATTGTGAACGTTATAGGTTTTATTTTCATCCAAAACTTTAAAAATGGGGAATTTCATGGCAAAGGTGTATTAGTCAAAACCACAGTGTGTGCTCTCATTTTAGCATTAAATGGTATATATTATTCTCAAGAATTCTACCGTAGTCCAAAGATCGTCAAAACCTGACGTCACCCTTGGTCAAACAGTTGGGCAATCTTTAACATGACATTTATCTAGGTAATTATGGTTAAAATTGCAGGGGAGAAATGAAACAGACGAGCTTTATGGCTCGAATACAGACCAGAATGATGATGCTCTCATAAGCTGGCACTGTTTTATTGACAAATTTATATTTCAGAGTTTGTTCATAAGAATAATGTTGAATATTGTCATAATTTACTTGCCCCGCACATCTTCTTTTAAGTAAAACGCTTACTATCATTTTAATCGAATGATGTGGTCCACCATTGTTTTGCTATTTTTGAAAACAGACTTTGCTATTGTTAATTGACCATATCATTTCATGCAAGAACGATTAAACCTCTAATTCACGCCCTGCATGTAGAGGACTAAGTTCCCTTTAATTTGATATATAATAATGTACACTTTATGATACATTAATATGAAATATTTCAACTTATAAAAGTCTCCAGTTTTTTTTTTGCGGGGTATAAATAAACATGAAGCGTTGCAAAAATGTGTGCAGTTCATAGTGTTATATCGTTTAAAATTGTTCGATCTCTGGGTGTGGACGTGGATGTATACTGTATTTAAACCCAGGTTTGCCCATTTTGAGTCCATTCCCGCCATGTTATTAAAGTAAAATTCATGAAGAGGGTCAAGAGTAAAATTTGACATAGAATTACTAAAATTTAAGTTACATAATTGTCGCCTTTAGAGAAAACACTTTTGTTTGATGATAAATTACTCAGTAATGAAAACTTTGTACATGTGAAACAAGGGACACAGTTTATTTTCTTACCCATTAAGTTAACCAAAGTTTTAACTGGGCTGGTTAAATACTACGTACTCTTGACATTTTACACTTGAAATAGGTTTCCTATCATGCAAATTTAATGCATGTGGACTTCTGATTATCTTGTTTAATGTCACATCACAGGATTGTTAACTATACAACCCTAAAGGGACTTTGTAACATTGCCGATTGAGATCGATCTAACATGTTCATAATTATGTTATCTGACTTAGTCAAATTCGAGTCATTGATTGGCTAACCTTAAAAGTCGGGACGTTTAATCTTCCCCCTACATTTCAAATTGCTCTGAGAGGAACATTCCGTAATATTCCCTCCATAATCATTAAACATCTGTATAATATATTATATAATGGAGACTGACTGCTTCGTGCAGAGCTCCAATTTTATTCCACTGCTGTATGTAAGTATACATGATTGTATACTGTTGTATATTGTTGTACTGTGCTCGACTGAATAAACACTAGCATAATAAAACATGTATTTTGATTCTTGGCCTTTGATATTTCGGCATGCGTGATTACACTAGTAATGCAATGTGGATCAAAGTGCAAAGAGAAATAACACTGTTCAATAATAATGGCAGTGATATTGGGATCAAAATAGTATGTGCAATACAAAGTGGCAATAAATGAACCAGTGATATACAAATATATTGTGTATATTGATAACTGTTCTGGCATGCCTCGATGTATAAACATTGTTTGACATATTCGGATTGTGAATTATGTTCTGGATATGTATGTACGTGGGTACATAAGTTATAGTGCGGTGAGCTATTGAAGGAAACTTACTGGAACTACAGCGTCTAGATGGCATCATTTGCACAATTAGGCTCTCTATTATGTAATTCCTTCTAAAGAAAATGAATTTGGAAATCATTTCCCATAAAATCTATCATTTTTGGGTTGATTTATAATCTAATTGTTCTGGGAACGCCCATTTTAAATCGGCAAAATGTGACGTCATCTAAAGAACTTTGCCCCGTACACGACGTCCATCTAAATTAAGTAGATGACGTAAGCCGATGAATTGTCAATCACATGTCAATCACGCTGCTGATTCTGGACCCTAAATGTGGGCGAGGCATAAACTGGCTGCTAAGTGAGATTTGGCATCAGGAAATTAGCGTAAAATCACTACTGTGTTTATTTCATGGTATCTTTTTTCAGCACACTTATGTTACAAGTCATAAACTATGGAATACGTGCCAAAGTATGTTGTATTATTTTCCTTTAATGAAACACAACAAAATAGTGTTGTTATAGACTTGAAGAGATTAGAAGGAATAATCTCTGAAAATGATAGCATAATCGGGCAAGAAACAAGAAAACTATGGCTCTTTGAAAGTGTGTATTTATTCCTATGGGGAACTCAAATTGGCAATGCATCCTAATGTGTGTGGACTACGACTACTCAGTCCCCATATGTTTTGTACACAAATGTTCCCATCTTACAGTTTTCTTCATAATCACGCTATTCCATTTACCCAACTCGTGAAAATGCATTCTACAAAACATATGCTGAACTCAAACGAAGGGTAAACATACATTTGTAGAAAATTGAACAAAATTTAAATTTTGTTTACAAATTGTATGGCGGGGAGTAGTCCACAACTTTCTAACCATTGATGCTACCCCCTACAAACCATACATTTCTGGAAAGCTTAGAAATATTTTTTTTTACTTTTAGCACCTTACTTTTACCTCCTTAGAGGTATAGGCGTATACCTTCTACATTTTAAATATAGATATTATGATGCTATATAAACAAACTAATGATGGCTTTTTACATTATCCAGCTATCTTCATATTCAAATGGCCATTTTGCAAAAAATCAGAAATGTACATATAAAATGTACATATTTTGGTTTACAATAGGGTTACCTCTAAAAGCCATCATTAATCTGTTCAAGGAATATTTCCTCCAAATTTCATTGAATTTGAGTAAATACTTTTCAAGTTTTTAGAATTTTAGTCTTACAAATCTGATTTTCGGCAAATGAGCTTGAAAGGTCATATAGGCTACAATATATGTGTATGTGTTAGATAAATGTGAAATGGATACAAACAGGAAAATAGCGGGATAAATAGTCAGTAGTTGATTAAATGGAAGTTTAGGGCATATCAATCACATATAAACTGCCATGTTTTTTTTCTGCATGACAATAGATGTTGCTGCTTCACTCTGAAAAAAGAGGAACACAATGTGGATGGTAACAATTTTGATTAGGGGCAATTTTATTTGGACTATTTATGAAAAGTAGAAATAAAAATCTCCAACCTAAGCAGGAAAATAATCACTTTCGGCCCCAAAAATGTACAACATTGATAACAAAAATGTTTAATTTGTCCATTTAATAGCTACCTCCTACCCCACAAAGTATGTATTTTATTGAAGCTTAGAACCCATGGATCATTTTAAGATAAAAATCTCAATTTTGATGAAAAAATAATTCAATACCCCACTGGGCCTTTTACATTGCTAATCAGAATTTGCGTTTATATATTACATGTATCAATAATATTACAATGAAATGTTGAAATAATCGTATACGCGGAATCAGAAAGGAAATTAATATTGTTGTATGTTTAGATTTCAAGTGTAAATGGTGCCATACAAACAAAACCATCTACAAGCATGAATATTGGAAAGGATCTAATTGCTAAGTGTTTAATGTAAATCAAATATGGTTACAACACAACACCTAGGGCCATATAATACGCACGTTGAATAATACCCGTCATTATTCTCCTTGTCGGATTTAATGGTGATAATCTCATTGTCATCAATATAAACGATACCTCATATGAATAATCCTATCTAGATATTTGAAATCATAATGTTATGATGAGACATGTACTGCGCAATAACCCGATTGTATACTTACTATGCAATATCCATCACTACTTTGGCATGAAGAACATTTAATAGTTGATATTCTACGCACAAAGAGTCCAGACTTTGTGGAATAGTTGTCATGCAAGGAAACTAGTTCTGCTCCATGGGTATTCGTTGAGATGTCTGTATGAAATATTCAATTTGCAGACTGTAGTATGTGAATGTAACGAGGACTATGTCAACGACGCCATTTATGGAACCGACCATTTTACCAGTTGGGCAACAGGTAAATTCCGTCGGAGATTCCCCTAACCATGACGTTAGCGTCAAGATCAGCTATTGGCCAATACCTTGCTTATAATATATGCATGATATGGGTACCATCGATATCGATGATGGGTACATGTAAAAACGTAGTCATTTCAGCGCTCTGATTGGTGAGATTGAGGGGGTGGGGAGTGAGAGAGGGAAAGATAATATTTAGGGGGAGAGATGGTGCGTGGAGTCATTGGCTCACAAGGAAAATGTAGAGAAAGAGAAAGGTGTGCAGTATCGACAGATGGAAAACACACAACGTACATGAAATGTGACATGAAGACAAAAGCAAAAATTGAATTATTATTGAGTGTGTTAGACTCACTTCATGACCGCTACACTACATGATATTACTTGATTTTGATTTTAACAAACTCTTCCCTCCAAAATCACTGACTTTAATGTTAACAAATTAACATAAAATGAGGATAATGCGTGAATATACAAATGCATTGTTAATTCACGAAGCGTGTACGTAACATACTCAGACATCGTGGTTTTATGTTTTATGTGATGTCTTAGCTATGAACGTTCCCATGCGCGGAGCTAGAGTGTCGCGTTTAGACCCTGAAGCTGTTGGATCGACACTCGATCTGTCTGAAATGCGCAGATAGTTGCACCCTTGTTAAGAAGTAGAGATTATTTGAACATGTAAACATCATCGTAATTAGAAAGTGTGGTATAATCACGTCATGATCACTGCACCACGCGGGAGCCCATCAGCAGTAGCCACCGCTGTTAATCTAAATAATTTGAATTTAATTATTACGTATCGTGATTTAGACATTTCTATATACCAAATTTACATTACATAAACATTAATGCTGGTATTGTAGAATTCATTGTCTTATTCCATTTAACATTGTTGGTAACTTGCAAAATGTATAGATTTCTGGATTGTGGACGTGGGTGCATACCAAATCAAATATTGTGAATGCCTTCACGTCCTGTTATTAACGAAAAGATAATTTGCTCATTTGCAAAATTAATGAAGATGGTAAAAGTGTCCACATTGACCTAGGATGACTTGAATTTTACTTACATTATCATATTGAGTTTTTTCTTTTATGATAACTCACTCATGACAACATGACAGCTACGTAGATGTATACAACGAGTGCAAGACCTTATTTTAAAGACATTCTTTTATAGAGCTTACTGAGATCCCTACCCCACAATCTCATCACAAACACACACATTTATATCGCTTACAGGGTGCTTTAAAACGTCTTTAGGGTGCGTCTTTAAAACATTAATCTGCATACATTTTGCATGTTTTGTAAAGTAGTCTTGTATTTAAAAGTGGTGTGCAGGTGTGAACGCGCCAAAGAAGGAGATCGATAGAACAACAGAATGTCAGTTTCTTATTCTTCTTTTATTCAGTCTGCTGTTCTTTCTTTTTTCTTTCTTACATGTCGATTCTTGGGTTCTCCATCTCAGCGGTTCACTGAACAATGAAATACAAAACAAAAGCATAATAAACATGTGTTACATCAAACACTAGCTTGTAACTGTTAACATAATTATGCAACAAATTAATATGCATGGTATATGCACTACAAATGTAATTTAACTGTTCTGTGATTCTTATTATATGAATAAACTACAAATGGAATTAACCATAACATAGCCTTGAGAGTGTATTTCTTCCTGTCTGTATTATCTATGTTAACTATCACATTATCTTCATAAAGACACCTGGGTTGTGTAATATGTTTACACTGGAATGATTACTCATTTATGCTATTTATAAACTCATTCATGATGCATTCTACAACCTAAAATATCCTACATGAAAACACTTGTTTCATTCATCTATTTCAAACTCGACATGCACAGTATGTGCTTATAATAATCAAATATTGAGATTTGTACCCAAATAAATCTCATACTTTGTAAGGTTTGTTTACCTTTAAAACCAACATCAACTATTTGTAAATAACAAACTTATTGTAACAAACAATTATGGCATAATTGAATATGCTATACAAAATGCATCCCTTTCCATATTAATAGGAATGTACTATAACAATAATACATACATCCTTTTTGCATTCGTAGGAATGTATGCTTGCCTTGAGTTTCTGTTTTTATACCGCTGAGTTATTAATTCCAAGTAAGTCCATCATTCTCCAACTTATAAGAAGTAAACTTAATAATCTAAATTCTCTTTCAAAACACTTAATCACAACAATAATATGCCTCATATCTGGCATGAATCCAAATCTTAAATTTGTCATGAAACTCAGACTCAAATTACTTGAAACTCATGCCTACTGCTTGAAGGCACAAACTAGCTCTTTCTACTTATTGTCTCATACCATCACTGATTTATACAGTGCACCCTTTATAAACAAGGTACAATAACACTTTATCTAACGTAATGAGTGTACATAAATCCAATATAGCTTCATTACTGCATGCATTAACCTACGACCCATTGCACACACAATTACAGGCACCGTGTTGCCATAGCAACCTTCACTTTCTCTATGCTTAGCCACATTCATCGTACACACATTCTCTACATGCTTATTCGTGTACTAACTGGACAACTTTGCAAATGATTTACATATAAGAATAATTATTTTCATCACTCAATATCTTAGCAGATGAACTACAAATAATAAGTCTTTGATTTACATGTATCATAACTTACCGACTATTTGCATATCCTGGGATTTGTTACAAATTCGACGAAACAATCACGTCGCCATGTTTGCTTCTACACGGCTATCTGCTGCACAAGTATTTTTCTGCCGTAGATGGCGTTTCACAATAATTCTGCCGCTACAAGTGGTAATTGCAATAGAAAAACGTATTGTTGTCATCCTGTATATACTTGAAAGCTCCCTGTCATGCAAATTGAATGCATGCGGACTTCTGCCAATTTGTGTTAGCAACTTTACACGTATTGTCAACTCTATTATGTTGTGCATTAAAAAAAAAATATATTGTACAACATATCATTTTACTCCTCATTGCTAGTCCCAGCCTTTTAACAAAAATCGCCTGAATTAAATTCCGGTTATGACATCCATGTCAAACTAACGTGCAATAAACAAATACAATATACATATTTGTATTAATACAAAAAGAACACGCTCAAAATAGCATGCACTGCGTGTTTCCATATCCATATCACAACGATGGTGCAGTTGAAGAATGTAATACCCTGAACAAATAAGTGACACTTATATACATTTCTTTGTCTATGTGGGTGAACATTTACAAGTAGGCTACTATCGGTGTTATACTTATGGTAATTTCCATATTGTTTGGGGGCCCGAATTTTATGTTACCCAGCAATAATACTGATTAATACGATTCAGCATATCTCAGTTATTGGCACATAATATAATACATTTATCCATGCCAAATTGTTATAACTTTCCGGCTGCCTTGACGATTGCTCAGATTGTTCATGTTCACAAAAATGGTAGTAAAGTAGTGTGAGAACATTCATCTCATGGAATATATACATGTGTAATTGGTACTGTAATGCAGGGTTGTCAACCTTGAGCTGGAGGTGAGACGGAGACATTGCGAGGGAGCGAAGCGACCGAGAGGGGAGAGAGTGTGGAAGAGGTTATTCCTCCCGCTCATGAAATTTAGAATTTTGCAATCTGGTGCTTAGTGCTTACCTAGAGAAGAAATTCGGACTTAATTTTTACTGTATGTGGGTTGGCTGTCATAATGGATTTAATCGATTGGGACTAATTATTATCATGTTTGTCATGAAGATAATTTGCAATTGGCTCAATCGTTAGGGCAGAACATTGTGATCCAACTCTTCAAGTTTGAGCGTCAATATCAATCTTGTTATTGAATAATCCTACTCGGATTCGTTATAATTGACAAGCCTGTTTTTTTCCAATTTATATTTATACCGTTTTACCTTTATTCAGAATGTGCAGTAGACCTGAATATGGAGCCATTGTCAACTAAAGGTGAATTTTCCCTTTTTGGGGAGAATAGCTGCGTTACGAAAGGTGGTGTGGCGATTACACAATAGCAATGCATTTTGCAAAGTTTCAATTTAGACTTTGCACCATATTCAGGTGCAATACACGTTTTTAAAATAAACATTACAAATGGAGCGTAGTGTAAAGGGAAATAAACAGGCCTGATATGATACATTGTTCATGTAAGATAGTATGGGACAAGAGAGTAATGAACGCTCAAACTTGAATTATGGAAATACTTGAGAGGAGTTTATAACTATGCACAACCAGAAGCCAATATTTAAACAGGAAACTCTTTTCCAAGTTCAGCTTACATGACGGACTTAATGTATTGCTCATAATGGTTAGTCTATTGTACACATCGTATAAGACCATTATCAGAATGCATGATACCTTCTTTTTCATGCAACATACAGGCACACTGATAAGGGGGGGGGGGGGGGGGCAATTCCTCCCTCCCCAAATAAAGTTTAAAAATGGCTGTTTCGTATTCATATCAGTGATGAAAAATGGATATCCATGAGTAGTCCAGTAAATCTAGCAAATATTAGGGGGTAACCTCGGCAAAATTGCAACATGGGATTTTTCTTCAAAATTTTATTCAAGAAACTCCCCTGAACAACATACAAGAAGTCCTAAGAAATAGAGGCTGCGGAAAGTGATTTAATTTGCATTATAAATATAATTAGCAAATTTGCATAGTTGTGAAATACGGTCAGAGGTCATTTTCTATCTAGGAAAAGTACACTAGTAATTAAAACAATATTCTAAGGTATTTGGGGGGGGGGGGGGGGGCAAGGAATCCATTTCCGGTGCTCGTTTGCGAGTGCCATATGGAGAAAAACCTGAAATCCAAGATGGCTGCTTCCTAATTTGCATATTTATGAATATTAGTGGTTTTCAGTGGCTACAACCTCTAATAAGCAATAATTATAGGGTTTTTTCTTTAATCATGTTCTAAATGTATATCAAAGATACTTCAGCTTGGTTGCCGCCTTGGCAACCTCTAGCAATGCATATGATTAGCATAATTGTATTATTTACGTAATTTGCATATTCCCCCAAATTGAGTATATTGGGAACCCGGAAGGTAAAAAATGACGAGAAATAACACTTTTCCAAGGTTTTGGGGGGCAGGAAACCCATTTATGATACCTAATTCGACGTATCACCTTGGCAACCCACATCAATCCAAGATGGCCGTCTTTGGCATTTTAAAGGAGATAATAATAATAATGGTATTTTATTCAACAAAATGTCACATTCACAGCTACAAGCTGAATTGCAGTGTCATTTGCAACAATATTTACAAACATGGAAATAACATTAATGAACTCACGAGGTATAAAGAAACCTTAATATATTATATACAATAATTAGAGAAATAAATCATAATATACCTGAATAGTATCACAAATTAGGCATGAATATTAACGAAAGACAGTAAATTATATTATTATTTTGTATATCGATTAATCAATAATTAAGTGATTAGAAAAATCAATAGGCATCATGTATCAATTTATATTTCCTAATGCAAATTTTATATTTTAAGATAACATTAAAACCATTATGACTGCTGTAACATTTACTGGGCTAGTTAAAAATTTACGAAAATTACATAATATAGCTCAATCACAAATTAATAGAATAACGAATTAGCCGTAATTACTAACCAACGACAGTGAGTAATAATGTTGTTTTATATATTGATACATGAAATGAGTAATAACAAAAGCCCATAATATAATATTAAGGCATCGTGTATTAATTCGATTTTCTAATGCAAATTTAATATCTAAAAGTAAAATTTATAAAATTTAAAATACTTATAAATTAATATTTATAACACTTACTAAGCAAGTTAAAGATTTATACAAAAACTACATAAACTAGCAGCAATTCTTGGAAATTAGTAATAATTAATTATCCGAATAGAATGATATGATATATGAATTATAATGTATTGCATTCAATGGCTTAACTAACTTTATTCAATTACATGGATTATGGATATAATGATATATTGATACATGAAATGAGTAATAACAAAAGCCCATAATATAATATTAAGGCATCGTGTATTAATTCGATTTTCTAATGCAAATTTAATATCTAAAAGTAAAATTTATAAAATTTAAAATACTTATAAATTAATATTTATAACACTTACTAAGCAAGTTAAAGATTTATACAAAAACTACATAAACTAGCAGCAATTCTTGGAAATTAGTAATAATTAATTATCCGAATAGAATGATATGATATATGAATTATAATGTATTGCATTCAATGGCTTAACTAACTTTATTCAATTACATGGATTATGGATATAATGATATCATGATATTTGCCACTTTAACGGCATTTTTTTAGACGAGTTATTTGTTCACTGTTAGCAACCAGCTACATTGAAATTCAAGTATTCCAATTGCTAATTCCAATAATTAAGAGTCTAAAAATTATAATATTGTTCTAATATAACCAAAATAATGAAGTTGTTTATCATTAAATGTGAAATTTGGGGAGCAGCCATCTTGGATTTAAAAAGGTTGCCATGATGCTATATGGAAATAAGTATAAAAAATGGACTTGTTGCCCCCCAAAATCTTGGAAAAGTGGTATAACTTGTCATTTTTACTTTCCGGGTTCCGAATTTACTCAATTTGGGGGAATATGCAAATTAGGTAAATAACCAAGTTATGCACATTATATTGATAGAGGTTGCCAACTAATCTGAAATAGCTTCACTACATACATTATTTAGAACATGAATGAAAAATAATAATCTGGAATGATTGTTTATTAGAGGCTGTAACCACTTAAAACCAATAATATTCATAAATATGCAAATTAGGGGCAGCCATCTTGGCTTTTAGGGCGTTGCCTATACAACACATGCAAATGAGCACCGTTAATTGATTCCTTGCTCTAAATTACCTTAGTATAATCGTTTTTATCAATATTGTACTATTCCTAGATAGAAAATGACCCCTGACCACATTTCAGAAATATGCAAATTAGCTTATCTTTATAATGCAAATTAAACCACTTTCCCTAGATTCGCTTTCTTAGGACTTTTACGATGTTGTTCAGGGGAGCTTCCTGAACAGAATTCAGAAGAAAATTCCCATGTTGCAATTTTACAGAGGTCAAGACCCTATATTGACTGGACTATATAGTTTTCATTCATTTGTGAATGCAAAGTTACATCGAAACTAAAATTATCAGTAACCGTTTCAATAGCTCATAATCACCAGTAATATCCCTCAGGAGTGAATTGTAATGGCTATTCTTCGTTTTATATTACTATGGTCCTATGTTTCGTAATACGTGTATCAAATACGATATGCATGTATTTTGTTTTTTGAACGGCATAACATAACTTAATTGCCATTTGCAAAAACGAACGAAGGGTTGATTAACTGTGCATTTATTTAATCGAATTAAGTCCATTAAGTGATGTGTGAACCTTTCATCGTAAAGGAATGGCATAATTATGACGAATTAATGAGTACATTATTTAAATTATAAAACGTCTTTACGATTTGGATTCTAAGGAATTGTATGTAGAAAGTTTTTTTTATTGAGACTCAAATGTTCAATACAAAGTTTGTAAGTGGTACAATGTATAGACCACCATGCCAGTCTACAGGACTGTCCCAGAAAAAAACCGGGTTTCATGGCAGAAATGTTATGTTATAATGAATAAATTCCTAGATGATATATATATGTCTGAAAAGCTCTGTGTCTCTTCTTCCATTTGATATAAAACTTATGGCACATAGTTCACGCATGACTGAATTAGAACGATGGGAAGTGGTGTTACCAAAATTCAATGTGCGCGCAGAAATTGCAAGTTTGGGTGAGGTTTTGGGGAGAGTTTTAAGAGTAATAAACGTACTTATTTTGAAAAAGGACAGACACCGCATGAAAATTCATAATTTTATCTTTTATTTGACACCTCATGATTAAAAAATTAATTATATATGCCAGAGAACGAATACAATGAACACATGCTTGATTCCAGCCCAAATGAGTAACTTTCCTGATCTAGCCTGTTTCCTGATCCCCATGTTTGTGTAAATTCACTCATGCATCAAAGTCCATTGTCAGCTGTTAGTCAGGAAAGCTGAGCGACTTCTTACTCAACTTTCACTCATTCGGGCAGAAATCAGGCATGTTTTCATTGTACTCGTTCTCTGGCATAAATCATTTATTTTTTTAGCATGAGGTGTCATGTAAAAGATAAAAATATGAACTTTTATGTGGTGTTTGTCCTTTTTAAAAATAAGTACGTTTACAACTCTTAAAACTCACCCAAACTTCAAATTTATGCGTGCAAATTGAATATTGGTAACACCAATTTCCATTGTTCTAATTCAGTCATGCTTGAAGTATGTGCCATAAGTTGCTCATCAAATGAAAGAAGAGACACAGAGCTTTCCAGGCATATATATATCATCAATTAAATTATTCATTATGACAGAAAATTTCTGCCATGAAACCCGGTTTCGTTTTTTCTGGGACACGGTGTACAAAGAAATAGGGTTCGAACCACATCTCTGGTTCGAAGATGCGCCATCATGATCTAGATTAGATACCGATCCCGCAATAGTTTACACACTTTACTTCACAAACGTCCGTTACCGTAAGTCAATTACCCCCTCCAAAACACTTCCCCTCCCCCTCTGGCTCTGCCCTGGCCCTTGGTCGCTTCGTTCCCTCGGGACTCATTCTTGGCTGTAGGCTATGTTGTTGGATCTAATTAAGGAGACACGAACAAACGAATACATAATGTGGCATATGGTTTATGTTGGAACTGTGTATGACACTAAATACAATATTTGTGTTTGTGTGTTGGGGTGCATCTTACGCCCGAATTTCCTATCTAGGTATGCACCAGATTGCACAATTTCAAGTCCATAAATGGAAACTCTTCCTTACCGTGGAAGGGGGATACCCCCTCCCAAACCCTCCTCCTCCCTCTCAGCTGTCCCAGCCCTCGGTCGCTTCGCTCCCTCGGGACTCATTCTTGGCTGTATGTTGTTGGATAATACATAATGTTGCATACGGTTTATGTTGGAACAATAATATTTGTGTGTGTGTGATGGGGTGCATATTTATTAGTGTGTCAATTATTTGTTTACTTCGTGAAAAATATATTAAAACTTTCTGGTCGATCAAATCATGACACGCTTTCCCAGGTACAGTCAATCTTAAGCCCGAAGTTCCTAGATGCACAATTTCAAGTCCCAAAATGCAAAATCTCCCTACCGTGGGAGGGGACACCACCCTCCCACACCCTCCCTCCGCTCAGTCGCTTTGCTCCCTCGGGCTTGGTCGCTTCGCTCCCTCGCAAAGTCTCATTCTCACCTCTGGCTCAAAGTTGGCAACCCTGTAATTTGTGTCGTTTTTTCAGTGTACTGAATTTCCTTCAATTTACATGAATCATATACAAAATTAAACAGAGGCGAATACTTGACTATTATGTTGCCTCTATTTCAGCTACATATACCTCCAACAGTTGAAAAGTAAAATTATATAGCGTGCCCCCCCCCCCCCCCGACAATGTAAGCCCCCCCCCCTCCCCCGCTGAGAAAAGCACCTAGCTCCGCCGCTGATGATGACTATATTGATTAGGACATAGTGGATCCTACGATTTAATCGAGAAAAACAGGCGTCGGAAACCAGGGGTGAAAAGACGAAAAAGCAACGGAATATATTAAAAATAATTAATTATTAGGCCACTGGAGTATCTTAACAAATATTTATTACATCATATTTCTCTCTTACAAAAAAGAGCAGTACGTATAATAGTTTGTCATGTTTAAGCCTTGTTCTAGACCTCCTTTTTTAACTTTGAATATTTTACCTATTTGTCTTTTACTTGAATTTCAACTTGGTGTTTTTATGTACTTTTTCACAATGTACACTGTTGGTCATAATGTTGGAATATTTTTTTTTTTAGATCCAACTTTATTCTTTTTCCTGTTTTTTGCGCCGAATGAATCATTTTAGACTAAAAATAATCATTACATTATGTTTCTAAACTACCAATGTACAATACATGGTAGCATGAATTTGCATTAATTAATTTATTCTTTTGTTTTGAGCTTTGAAAGGCAGGACCTTTGATGATTGGCCCCTTTCCTTCTCCAAAGCGTATGTCCAACGAGTCATCGTTATGGGTCATTTCTCAAAGTTGGTCGTGATATTTTCAACCAAAATTGGCACAGAGGCTCTCGAGGCCATACCCGGTCCAATGCCATTGGCTACCCGCCGAACGATGCTTGTGCTCCACCAGGAAGGGGTGTCAACAAGCAATGTCCACTATTTCGTTGGACCATCGCATGTTAAGGTCTGTAAAGACTTCAGATGTTATCGAGAGAAGGGTCAATTAAAGCCAAGATTATCTCTAGGACGTCTACGATTGACCACCAGGATAGATTATCGCAAATTGCTTACCCTGTGCCGTAGAAACCGGAAATGCCAAAAAGGAGCCTTCGCCGACTATGAAGAAAACACTATGGAATCAACGCCTTCCGCCAAACTGTACATCAGCAATCCCTCTAACATGGTCACATAGCAAGACAAACTGCCAAGTGTCCACCCAATACGATGTAACCGAGATTTACCGGACTCCCTGGATTAGGGAGCCCAGAAGATTTCCGCCTGGACACTAGAGATATGTCATCTTAATGGGTACGAGCCATAACATCCTTGACCGAACAGATGGAAGACAAATGGTTCGCCGATTACGTGGCGAGAAGTTCCAAGTTGTCTGCATTCACCAAACGACTTGAGTTTGTGACGTCCCAACAGTGTCGATATATTGAAATTACACAGTGCAGTGTTGATTGCAAAATAATTGATGAAAAAACCGTGTCAAGGGTGCTAATTTTAAAAGGAGAAGTTTCTACAAGGTTTTAAGCAGATTGGGTGAAAGGGGGACAATTTTACACACATAATAGCGAAAGTTTGAGCAGATTTGGTTGATCCAATCAAGTATTATGTTTTTTTCTTCAAATTTGTGATCAAAATCTTGTTTGCTGCCTTCTTAGTCAGCTCTTTGTTAATTCCGTGATGTCACAGAGGAACAACTCTATTTAAACTGTATAATACAACAAAGTTCACAAAACTTCACTTTTCATGAGAACGCATTGCCGCTCTACTCTTATTCTCATATATGTACAAGAAGAGGTGAATGTGCACGCATTTAAGGTACAACTTCCTCGCTTTGTCCAGTGCATCTGGGCAGTGATATCCACGAAGAATGAACAGATATGAAAGTCTGTGTACAAAATCAGTGGAAGGTTGTTCTACTGATGTCACATCACAGAGTTTGGCAAATCGCCATCTAGAGAGGGCGGCAAACAAAACTTACCGATTTCATAACTTTTGAATGAAGAATCCATATTTGCTCTAACTTGACTAGGTCAAGGCATCAATGAGAACTGAATTCTTATCAAAAATGATCATGGTTAATAAGTTAAACAATTAAGTAATCATATCATAAAGTTTGATAACATTTACAGATACCAAGGTAATAACAAAATGCCACCAAAAGTGTAGAAAGTAAAAGAGAGAGATGCAGATCGATACTACCAGTAGTTTATGTTCATGTTAATGTCATTATGTTGAGGGGATATCACTCAAAACTAGTCCAGTTTCAATTGATCCGAGGCATTTCCGGAGCTTTCAGAGGGTGGATTTGACATAAATAAGTCGGTTTGCATTGAACAATAGCTCATTATTGCATCTGGGTTTTTGCTGGACGGTTGTACAAACTTATATTTACTTAGGACATCGCCACTAGAAAAGGGTAAGAGATATACAATTCAAATTTAAACAGTTGTCATAGCTTTCAGTAACTTTCGGTAACTTTTTTCTCCTGAACTGGAAACTGTACATAATATTAATGCCTGCCTGTGTATATGTCATTTCGTACCTTATGTTTGAAGTTGACATAAGATATGAACATGGGGATTAGCCTATATAGTTCTATGGCCTTTGCTGATCCCCACATCCATGTTAATGTTGCCAAAATATTTGATTAGAATTGTATGTATTTGTTTGATGTTGTTTATGTATTAAGGTGTGGTTTTAAACGCTGTATCCTTTGCACCATATGCATTGTATTTATTGTAATTCGTTTTTAATTAATGAATAAATGTCTTTGATAGGCTCTCTCTCTCTCTATATATAAATTATACAAAGTAACTATACCCTCACTTGCTTAATACTCTATTGTTCCCACAAAATAATAATCGAACAGGAATACTTTCGTTGTAACGTTACAGTCTATAAAGCAGAATTATTATACTGTACAATAAATTAATTAACTTTTTATAATTCTGGTATATTTGTAAATATTTTTTTCCATTTTGTGTGTGTTCTCTGTTTTATATTGTAATTAATCTGTATTTTATATTTTAACAAAACGTATTTTTATGGAATTCAATTGAAATAAACTTCAAACTTGAAACAATCGTATACTTGTTAACAGCCATGCTTGTATTACGTATCCCAGGGTACATGAGAGACCAACTTGAAGTTGTTGAATAAGGCCACCCTTCTTAAATATATTGAACAAATAAATTAAGACAATATATATTCAATCAGGGTACGTAATTTATGATTAATTTTGTCGGTGTTGTTGACACATTTGTTTTGTGCCCCTGCAATATTGATTGATAACACAAGGGTTTATTTTTATGGAAAACCGATAAAGACATGATCAACTATTCGAGATAATTTAACCTGCTGAGAATCAATGGAAAGAATAACACAGTTGTAATCTGGTAATAGTTTAAATCATATCTCCGAAAGTACGTCTTGATACCAAATCAGTAAAGGAATGTATAATGTAAAAGATGATAGTTTGTATGTCCTGATGCTAACTTATCTAAACTTTATCTAACAAATGAAGAAAAATATGGTTATTTCGGTATTAATTTTGCATAATATATTATCATGACTCTTCGAATATATGTTTAGTGATTATAACTAAGATTGAATCCATGTTCGGACTTTACTATAGGTTAAATATATCACAGGATTAAAATCACATGTTTTTGTATTTATTTGTATCTCTATAACCATAATAACACACTGACAAACGCCGCGGAAGAATAAGAAACTCAAGATGCGTGCGTAGCCAAGAATTATGCAAGCCCGAGACTCTTCGGAAGTTTTCAAGGTGCCGAACTTCCCGTGCGAAAAGGGGGGAGGGGGGGGGGGGGGGGTGGGGGGGGGGGGGGGGGGGGGCAGGCCCCCAGTAGCTACGCCCTGACTATGTGATTATGAATACAACGTGACTTACTCTGTTATCAGACCTCTTGTCTGTGAGGTCCGTTGGCATCTCCCTGCCCGAGTCATCGAACGTCTCAGAGTTGAAACACCTGTGGGAAGTAGCGCGCCACCAGTCGCTCGATGTCATCACCGCTGTCGTAGACTCTCGTCAGGTCACTCGCCCTCAGGATGGAGAAGCCACGACCTCCGAAGAAGAAGAGTTCCTCCAGTTTGCCTGGCTCCGTGGCGCTATCACCATCCGTGATGCTGAACTCCAGGCGACCTGCGCACGGGGTTGTGGACGTAACTCGTGTTAAACTTGTTCAATACAACTAGAATGCTAAGTATCGGTCCAGGCGACCTGCAGCGCCGCGGGGTTATGGACGTAACTCGTGTTAAACCTGTTCAACACAACTATAATGCAAGGTATCGGTCCAGGCGGCCTGCAGACGGGGTTGTGGACGTACCTCGTGTTAAACTTGTTCAATTCAATTAAAATGTATTTCGGATATAATCTTTAAACTGCCTGAACAAAACTCATAATATTTGAACCAATCTTTCAACCCTTTATCCGTATATTCTCAATACTTGCTTTCAGAGGATGACATATCTTATTCAATCATTGGATATTGTAGATTTACCTCGATTTATTACGCCTCGCAATGATCGGAGATCATCTTCGTAATGTTAAATTATGATAATGATGATCATCATCATTATGATGACGATGATGATGATGACAAATAAAGCCATTATGCTAAGTGTCAGACAATACTGACTTGAAGATGTGTATTATACACCGACACGTGATTTCCCATAACAGCCATATTATTCAGATCTCAACTAGGACAGGAAACATCGAACCCATTTCGAGGATTAAATAGCGGAAGCCGTTTACAACACAGGCATATAGAACACGATGTTATTACCCATTCATCCTTAACATTTATTTCTGAAAAAGGATTATATACCTATATTTTATAGACAAAATGATAATTATGTTTGCCTCAGCAAATAATCCCAACAAAACCACTAATCCGACCATAAAACCGATAAGCTTGGTGAGGTTTGGCTTTGTTTCAGAAATATATCTTTCTGATAAAAAGAAATGTTGGCTATCGAATTTTGTGCAATGATAAACATTGCCACTCAAATGCACGTAATAAACATATGGGTTGACATTTTATATACACATGGCTTCATATAGCAATATTATATGTATTGTAGATTAAATGGGAATTAAGCTTTTCATGGATATTTATTGCAATTTAATTTGGTACATAAAAAGTTCATTTTCGTACCATTCTACCATCAGTC